>CAUYRH010140397.1:0-18723 GCA_963574655.1 Perodicticus potto
GCCCATTGACCCACGAATGGATTAATAAATTGTGGTACATGTATACCATGGAATACTATGCAGCCTTAAAGAAAGATGGAGACTTTACCTCTTTCATGTTTACATGGATGGAGCTGGAAAGTATCCTTCTTAGCAAAGTATCTCAAGAATGGAAGAAAAAGTATCCAATGTACTCAGCCCTACTATGAAACTAATTTATAGCTCAAATGAAGGCTATAACACAATTATAGCACAAGAATATGGGGAAAGGGGCAAGGGAGGGGAGGGGAGAGGATGGGCAGAGGGAGGGTAATTGGTGGGACCACACCAATGGTGCATCTCCAGATATCTTTCCAAACATGTGTCTACTTTTTGATTGAATGTCTTTCTTTACTTCCTCAGAATTATGTGCATATTTAATCTCATTCAAAGCAAGGCATTTATTTCATTGTAGGTTTTTCAGTGCAGGTGAAGGAGGTTGGTGCATTACTTTGAGTTAATTATGTTCAAACATCCTTGTTGATGGATGGAGCTGGAACATATTCCAACTCAATAAAGCTGGGGGGAAATAAAATAAAAACTGTAAAACTGCTAAAAATGATTATAATCATAATGTGGGAGTCAGGAAGTAAATAAATGTAATTTGTAATTTGTTTTGCCCTTTTCTGCAAGATTGAATGATTTATTGAGAATACTTCTATATAAATATCCTTGTAAATTTTTAGAAATTCATTAAACAGTATTTTTAGTTATGCTTTAGAACATAAATTTATTGATTTAATACATTAAATATATCTGTTATTAATGAAAAATAAGTCTTTTATTATTTACCTCTTAAGCCCATTTTGTGGCATAAGAGGACACATTCAGAGTTTTAGACTCTTTTCCACCTCCTCTAGTCTTAACCTCTTTCTTTGTCTCATATCCTTTTCTGAAAGGGCAAGTTCGTAGTGTCATGGTTCACACTTTATGACAATTCTTTGGACAATTATATTGCATTAATCTATCAATCACATTGTGAGCTGAGAGTCAGGTTTTCAGTTTTAAAATTGAATTATCCAATTTTTCAAAAAATATGTTTATCTTCCTACTCTGTATTTTTCCCTGAACTAGGTGTATGAAATACTTTCTGTAAATTACTGTTTCTCTCCCAAACTTAGTATTCATGAGTTAGAGAGCTTCTTAAACCACTGATTTCTGACCCCCTCCTCACCTAATGTGACCGTGATTAAGTCTGTCTGGGTTGGAGCCAGGGAATTTGAATGTTTAACAAGTTCTCAGGTCATGCTACACCTGTGACTTCAGGGGCCACATTTTGACAATCACCCAAGTAAGTAAGAAAAAAAATAATTCAAGAGTTCATGGAAGTTATAATCTAGTTAGAGTTGCATTCATTTTCTATGGTTGTAACAAATACTTCAAATTTATTGGCTGAAAACTTGAAACATTTATCATTTCACGGTTCCTGTAGGGCAGAAACCTGCAGTGTGGGCAGGACTGTTTCTTCTGGAGACTCGGAGTGGAAGCTGTTTCTTTCCTTTCTCCAGTTGGTAAAAGGTATAGTGGCCGCCCGCATTCCTGGGTTCATGACCACATTTTCAAGGCTCAGTATATATGTTTTCACATTTCTCCCTGCCCCCCTTCACCCCTCTCTCTTTTATCTCTCCTCTCCTTCTGTCTTCCCATCTCTTTCTCTGACTCTGACCCTCCTGCCTTTCTTTTATATTGAGCCCATGCAAAACATCCAGAGTATCCTTAACTTCTGTTAAATACTGTATCATATTCAGAGATTCTCAAGGTTGGCACATGGACATAGCAAACCATATGTGTAGGTGCAGAGCAAAATGGAAGCAAAACTGAAAATATTTGCCATCTAGTTGTGACTTTCAGTGACGCATTCCACTGTACAGCTGTGGTAAACTCCGTAGACCTCTTTAAACACTTTCTTCATTGTAACAGAGTGATTGATTTAATTATTTCTAAAACAGCTAATAGTTCTTAAGGTTGTGATCTTGTAACTAGAAGCTACCTCTGATTTTTTAATGATAGGCCTGGGTGAAATTGGTGCTGATTTAAAAAAATACAGATGGTTCAAAATTCAGGATTTCTTTTCTTTTCATCTCAGTACAACAGACATATTTTCTTTCATGAGTAATTTTTGTCTGTGCAATTTTGTTATGTTAACCTATAAAGGGCACTGGCCCCATATACCAAAGGTTGCAGGTTCAAACGCAGCGTCGACCGAACTGCAAAACAGAAAAATCACCAGGCGCTGTGACGGGCACCTGTAGTCCCAGCTACTTGGGAGATTGAGACAAGAGAATCACCTAAGTCCAGGAGTTGGAGGTTGCTGTGAGCTGTATGATGCCATGGCACTCTACCGAGGGTGATAAAGTAAGACTCTGTCTCTACAAAAAAAAAGAAAAAAAAAAACATTTTGCTTTTCTTGTAGTCGAAGCCAATGGTAGGTAACAAGTACATTTTACCTGAAATCTAACATACAATCAGGGATATACAGATCTCAATAATCAAAAATAAAAATATTTCAAATTAAGAATAATAAATTGCATTCTTAATACAGGTCCTTCAAAGTCATGTGTCAGAAAACAGGGAAATGACTTATCTAATCATTCAATAGAGACAAATAGTATGTGAAAGGGCTTATCAGGACACCAGAAAGAGTTGGGAGATTAATTTGTCAGAGGCTGAATAAAGAATCGTTATCATCAAATTTCACCCTTGATGGTGCATCTCTAGTGAAAATTCAAATGGGAAGAGGATTCTATAAAATTATCTGATTCAACCCTGGTAATACCATTCACCAGCTGAGATGTAGTGACACTTGTCATTTATTTAAATTTGTTTTACTAAATTTCTTATGGGGATAAATCTACCAAATGACATCCAAGATTGTTAGTTTAATGGTGTCAATTTGTTAATGTAGTATATATGGTTACATTGCTTCTGCTTGAATATTTCTCAGTGTGAGTTTTGTTGTAGCAACAAAATGATGTTTTCAGTATATTTTAACATTTATTAAGCACCACTAGAGGGCAGGGTTATTTCTTAATTTTACTTAAATTGATTCCATAATTGTGAGATTAAGCACAAAATGGCATCGCACTTAATATTTTTGTTAACTTTTTTTTTAAAAAGATGGTATTTTTAGATCTATTTTATGATGAAGATTTTGTAAGATGTATTTTTTAAAATCTCTATAATCTACTTCACAAGTTATATTGCACATTAAAAATCATTTATAGTTCATGGACAAAGGTTATTTTGAATTTAAACTATTCCCAATTTATTCTGTTACATGTTAAAACATGTTTTAGCCAGGAAGGACAACATAGGATACAACACTATAAATATGACTTATTACATTGTTAAATTACATTCTGCAAGTAATTAAACATTTATTATTGGACATTTTGTCAGACCAAATGGATAGACATAGTAAGATATAATTTTAGTTGATTTTCCTTTTGGAAACTATTGACTCCCCATTATAGAACTTGATTAAGTAAACTTCTATGTGCTTCTGTACCTATTACCATCTCAGAAAGTAAAACATTAGGTTAGAATTATCTTCATTCTCTATCCTCTTACTAGACTTATGAGCTCCTCAGGCACTGATCCAAGATTATGTCAACACTATATATCAGCATGCAGAATTAGGTTTACCATAGAGCAGATACTCAATATAAATTTGTGGCTGTATTATAATAATGGTAGAACAAATCAATAAAATTTATTATTTACTATGATAATATCTGTGTTGTGTTCTACTTTATTTCATTCAATTTTACATCAATGTAGTATTGATTTTAAGATAATATATGAACAAAAGTGAACTAGCAACAACTTGATTCTCAAGTTCAACTCAGCAGTTACTTCATGGGAACCTAATATGTTCTTATATTATGCTCAGTGCTGGGCATAACAAGAAGAATAGATAGTCTAAGCCATTAATGGACTAGTGAAAATAAAAGCACATAAAATAGATAATTCTAATCTTCATAGCTATATATCATGATCAACTTATAATTAGTCTTTAGGTTAACTAAAGAAAAAAATATCAAATGTTGGCAAGGATATGGAGTAAAGTGAAAACTTGTGCACTGCCAGTGGAAATGTAAATTAGAACAACCATTATAAGATAGAATATGAAGGTTCTTCAAAAAATTAAAAATAAAGTATAAAATTATATTAGTTTATATTAAGTACAGACTTCCCAAAAAGTAATTTGCTTCTTTAAAATAATTCTGTTTATGTTTGATTTTATGCTAATTTATGAAAGTTTCAATGAAGGTACATTTGAAGTAGTAGTCCATAATTATTATGCTAAACAGTAATGGCAATAAAAAAATGTTTGTACTAACCAAGTTGAGCACAAGATAAAATAGTGGCTTACTAATGGAGAATCTTCTTGTTAAAGAAAAAGTTGAAGTATACCGAGAAGAACAAAATAAGGAGCTGGAAAGGTAAAATCTTATAAGAAGAGAAAGATAGCTAGGAAGAGCAAGAGAGACCTTGTTGACGTCATTGTTACAGCTGTCTGATTAATGCAGTGATTTTCAACCATTGTGTCGTGCCACACTGTTGTGCTCTGAGAGGATCTTAGGTGTGCTGAGAAAATTTTTAAAGATCTTTAACTCAATTATTTTCAAAAGAAGGTCAAAGCATAGTAAGCATATTCTTTTTCTTACTCTTTTTTTTTATATCAACATAATTTAAGTTTGCCTCAGATGTTTAACTATAGATTCCAGTGTGCTGTAAGATAAGAAAGGTTAAAAACACTGGATTAATGGAAGAAGGGAAAAATCTTTCCCATTATTATCCAGGACATTCCTTGGATTGAGAAATACTTTCCAAGTGTGTCTTAAATTTCCCTGTTCTCATTTATGTCAGGACTTCCCATTTCTCTGACTTCCCGTCTCACTACATTCTTTACCAACAGCAGGAGTTAAAACCTGCTGGTAAAGAATCCTTCAGGGACTTGCTATACTAAAGTGTAAAAAAAAGTTATATATATACTATGTATACACATACACACATACATATATATACATATATATATATATATATGAGAACTCCATAGCTGACCACCTCCCAACATTGCCAATGGACAACCCCCTTCAGTTGACCTAATTCTCATAGAGGGGCATGCACCACATAGGCCTATCAGCTTCTTATGTCAACAATCTCTCTCTGTTGACCAATTTGTTATAGTTCCTTGACGGGTCAACTGGTCAACTTACAGAGATTCTACTGTGTATATAAACCATATAATTAACCTGTAATTAATAATGTATAATTAATTATAAATATGGAACAAATCTTGATGGGGCCTTCAGATTCTTTACTTTTTTTATTCGTTATAACATTGTATATAGGAAGTGTCTATTTTCCTAAACTGAGCAACTCCTCTTATTGTTTGTGAATACACAATGATCACTCTTGTCCTTGAGTATACTTACTAACACAGGAAGGTAAATATTTAGAGCAATACATAAGGATTTAGCCTGTGATTCCTATTATTGTAAAGAAAAGTAAATATTTGCAGTGTATTTATCCCACAGTGTTTGTCCTGGGACTCGACATAATGAAACAACAAAAACTATTTTAAAAAAAGTTATCTGCAGCTTTTACTATATTTAAATTTGTGACTTAACACAGTCACAAAGACATTATGGCTTCTTACTATCTTAGCTTGCAGTAAAATATAATCAGTCTAAATATAGCCAACTCTACTGAAAGATGGATAAACTTAAAAATGCGGCTATAAGTAATTTATAAATGGCTTAAAGACAGATGAATGTTTTTTTTAAAAAGTGGAAACAATGGTGAAGTGGTTAATTATAATTCTCCACCTTATTCTATAAATGTAGAAAGCCAGCCTGGAAAATTTAACTGACTTTTCTTTTTTAAAACACAATATGTTGTACACTCTGCTAGTATAGAGACACAGGTAAATTAACTTTAAATAATATGCTATGAAGATATATCATGTTAGCAGAAGATAAGACTAAATTATTATAACATAGCCTCTGTTTTTAGGCTTACAAGCTGATGCCATTTTTGCTTTCTCTCTGTTTAATTCACAATACTGTTTTAAAGGATGAAACCACTCCTCATTTTTTAATATAGAAAGTTTCCCAGAGACTAGCTCATTCATACATTGACATTACTTTCTTTGCTATGAACTTTGCTATTCTTAAAATATTTCTAATTCTTCAACTTGATTGTGTGGATACTAGTTTCTTTCAGTAAAAACAAACAAAAAAAGCCTCCTATAGTAGAAAGATGTTGCTTGAAGTCGTATGTTCTGTAGGGACTGTAGGGAGCTTTCCAACCCATTTGGTCTGGTTCAAGGAGCAAAATCAGAATCCTATCCTGCCAAATGCCTCCCAGCTGTCTGGAAGGAGAGCCTCTTTTATGCATAAACTCACGTGTTCATCACTACTGTTGCCCCTGAATGGGCTAATATACACTATTGTAGCATATTGACTATTTAAGTTAAAGACATTTATGAAACAGCAGATGAAAAAAAGATCACTTTGACCCCTGTGCTATTTCTTAAAAGCAGACGATAAAATTCCCAATGTAAAAGAGCTTCTCACTTTACCAGAAAGATGCAAAATGTTTTACTTCAATGGTAAGTCAAAACTGAGAGTATGCTATAAAGATCGTGTTAAAGTAGCTCTTATCTTTTAAGCTGCCCACATAATCTAGTTACTTCTTTGTGAGTAAGCACTGTTTGTCCAATTCAGATTACATGTAACTAACTCTAACTGACCTGACTCGTCATTTCCTTGTAAGGGCTCCTATGACAAGTAAAATTCATATTATTCTTTTATTTTGTTAATTTATGTTATGTCAATTTGATACTCAGACGTAGCTGGGACCCTAAGAGGATGGAGGTGGAATTTTCTCCCTCTCACACTTTTATCACACTGTATTACATCTGCAATACAGAATTATAATTTATAATTATTTATATAGCTACCCTCCCCACTAGACAGTAAATTTCTCAATGTATGGAATATGCTTTAAATCTATGTGTCCCCAAAATTTTGGCACCAAATTCTACCTGACAGATTTTGACTATTAAAATATTTTTCACTAAGGTTTATACGCAATTATAACCCTATTGTGAACTGTATAAGAAAACATGGCTTAGTTAGGAACTGGAATTTTTATGAAAATTTACATTTCATTGAATAAACCTAATTCCTTCTTGTTTGACACTATTTCAAACCACTACCGAGTATTGTAATGCAGGTTTTACATAGAGAATTATAACATAAAGCAGATTTACACAATTAATTCTCATGAGATTTCCATTTTCAAAATGCGTGCAAGCAAACATTCCTCTTTAGTTTGCCAGTGAAATGATGTGTGACATAAAATGTGCATGTTTGTGTACATGCTTATGAGTGTGTGTGTTTGGCCTGGACAGAGTTATAGTGTATCTATACTAATAAACAACATATTTCTCTATGATAACAAACTTAAAAGAACGTACTATAAATGTTCACTATTTACTAGGAAAGAAAAAGTATAGATATCATACCTACATATCTATTGGAGAAATGAGTTAGGGGCCAGGTGTAGGGTGTTGAAACTGCCCAAGCCAGGAAATACAGTGCATGAGGATCAGCATAAAACACAAACGCAGCCAGTGACCAGATATGGCTTCCTAAGCACTACTCATCTCTAAAAGAGACTAGGACTCCTTGAAGAAACAGTTAATTCCAAGACAAATTCAGGGAATTCGAAGATGAACCTGAGTATCTTATTGTGCCAGAAAGTAGAGATGAGATCCCTTTATTTTTCAGAGATCAAGAATATTCTATTAAAGAATGATAAATAAGAATCAAAATGCATGGTCCCCAGTTTGAAAGATATTATACTTACCACATCTGGAATAATTTCCACATCAAAATAAGTGAAAGGCGATGGATTGGAACATAGACTAAAGTAAGAATACATGAACCTGCACTTGTGTAAAAAGTCAATGCATGTTTTATAGAAATGAGATATTGACAATCTCAAAGTATCTCTCCATCAAATACAGCACACACACACACAAAAAAAAACACTTTGAAAAGAATGGAGAAGCCAAGCAAACCCCACTTTGAGTATCAAAGTAAATATTACCTGTACTGGGACAAGCTGAATTTGAAAACCATCAGGAGTCTTTGAGATCAACACCACGCCATTCCTGTGGTAATCCTTACAAAGGTGCAGAATCGGAATGTAATCAAATGGAAATCTAAGGCAAACCTCAGACTAAGGGGATTTTGTAAACTACCTGTAATATTCCAAAGCATTAAGGTCATGACAATAAAGAGTGAGAAACTATTCCAGATAAATTAATATAACATGTTTTTGAACTGGATCCTATTTTTAGAATATTTTGGAAGGATAGCTATCAAAACTTGAATGGGGTTTGAGAATTAGGAGATGTGTGGTAATATTGTTCTAGTTCTCTGTTTCAGTGTATGAAATCACTCCAAGTCTAGTGGCACATAACCATAATAATTTTATGATGCTCATAGATTCTGTGGGTTAGGAACTTGGCAAGGGCTCAGTGGAGATGGTTTGATTATGTTCCATGATATTGGGGGCTTCAGCAGAAAAGACTTGCTGGCTGAGAGCAGGAATAATCTGAGGGATTGTTAATCACATCTGGTGGGTTGATCTTGGCTGTTAGCTTATAACACAAACATAACAGTAGATTTTCCATATTGATCCATGGGCTTCCTCACAGCGTGGTGGCTGAGTCCCAAAAGTGAATGTTGCAAGAGAATCAGATAGAAGACCTATCACCATTTGTGACTTAGCCTCAGATGTTATAGGGCCTCGTCAGATTAAAGAAAGGAGAATAAAGACCTTTCTCTCTCCCCTTCTCCAGGCAAAAAACCACAAATTTGATGAAAAGACTAATGAGACTTACTTTGTAAGAAGGGTATGTGAGATACAAGAGATATTGACTTGCAGTCATGTGTAGGAGATAAAATCTGTATATTATATAATCATAATCGACTGATTTTGGTAATGATGTTGTGCTATTGTACGGCAATGACTTCATATATAGTAATTCCATACTTAATTAATCATGGATGATAAAGCATTATGTTGATAACTTACCCACAAATGGTTTGGAAAAATAAATTAAATGGAATGTCTTATTTTTATACATTTTTATAAGTTTTTAATCATTTCAAAACAAGAAAAAAGCAAAAACTACATATCCAAATATACAAGTAGAGATTTCTAGAAGGATCTAGCTTATACCACTTTGTAAAACAGAAATTGGGAAAGCCAGCAGAGATTCTACTTATGTGCATATTAAAGCATGGACATAATGGCAAGGCTATAAATATAAGAAGGTAGTTAAATGTGAACATTTAAATCACATATTCAAAGGTGATCAACCATGGACAGACCTTGTTGCTTAACCTCTCCCCATCTGTGTTTTTGAAAATTCAAGAACGTCTTTAATCCTCTTCCTCACAATGAGTAGGGATCACTGTTAGGACTGAGTAGTTTTGATAGCTACCCTGTTAAGAAAAAATGAAGAATTGTGTATCCAACATGATAACAACACTGCCTTCAAAATACACTGCTTGGATGAATAAGTGATAGGTAAGAGAGTTATATATATCTATACTTTTTGCAATTAGAATATTGCATATAACAATATAAATATAATAGAACAATATTTTTTATAATGTATAAGTAGGCCTTAATAATGGAAATATAAACACAATTGATAATTTTATATTTTGGTTTCCTAAGGTAGAGTTTGGTATCTTGAACACTATTTTATTATCATAATAATATTGGACAGTAAATCATAGTTTTTACTTATTATTTATTTATTTATTTTTTGCCAGGGCCAGGTTTGAACCCAACACATCTGGTATATGGGGCTGGTGCCCTACTCCTTGAGCCACAGGCACCACTTGTAAATCATACTTTTTAAAGGCATATGTTTTAGGGACATATTCTGTCCCTATTACTTATGAGTTTTATGACACAAAATTACATAAATTCTTCAACCTAGGATTTTATTTTTCTGTAAAATATAGTTAATACAGTATTGTTGTAAGATAATAAATCTAAAGTATTTAGAAAAATAAGTCATCAAATATTTAATATATAGCAAATATTATTAGTAATGATATTAGTGCTAGTAGTGGTGGTAACAATGATGGTGGAAATAGTAAATAAAAGACTTCCAAAGTTGCATCTGTTAAGTGAAATTCACTGTTGTTTTAAAGAATTGTGTTTGTGTGGGGGGGATCAGACCAAGATAGAGGTCTAAAGACATCCCCTTTGCACCTACTGAGAGTGATATTGGCGAGAGAGTTTTCCAGCCTCCTCTGGCAGGAAGGAGGCATTGCTCCTGCCTAAGGCATTGCTTTAGGGAAGCAGCAAGGTGGTGGAAGACTCTAGGTGCCAACAAAGCATTAGGAGCAGTGGAAACTTAGCACAGAAGGCAAGTTCATGTGTGTAGGCACAGGCCAGCTGGTTCAGAGGCAAGTTTTAGACAGATAATACCAATCCTGCAATTTTTTTTCTTTTTTCCATTTTAAACCTCTGTACTTGCCAGAGCTACCCTGAGAAAGCTTGGGTCAACAAATGATCTTAAATAAAACCAGTGGCTGGGATTGAGCCATCTAACGCAGGGGAACTCCCATTGTTCAGCTGCTGGGAGGGTTCTACCATTTTGAGAAGGTGCCTGGGAGGAAGCTCCCACTGGATCCTAATGCAAGCTTAGTTCTGGTGCGCCTGCTGAGCTAGGCAGCCACCTTTGAGGAGATAAGAGCAAAACCTGCTTTTCTGGCATAACCACTTTGTGGTCAAGGAGCACTGATTGGAAAGGGTGAGGTGTGTCTCATAAGTAGCCCAAATACAGCTTCAGGCTCCCAACCCTGTGGGAAGTAAGAACAAATCAATTAGGAAGATGGGAAGGGGTTTCGTTGACAACTAGATAGTGGCTTCCAGCCTGCATCTTTTATTGCTGTATCAGCAATGTGATTAGCATCTTCTAACCCCAGAACACCATCACCAGTTGCCTAGCATATATATAAAGAAAACATATGTGTGTGTGTATATATATATCTATATATATATATACACACACACACACACATATATATCTGGGGACATTAACACTCCTCTTACAGAACTGGACAGATCTTCTAAACAGAAAGTAAACAAAGATAAAAGGGACTTAATCATGACCTTAGAAGAATTGGGCTTAATAGACATATACAGCACACACCTTCAAAAAATCTAAGGAATATACTTTCTTCTCATCAGCTCATGGAACATTCTATAAATAAAATATATCTTAGGACATAAATCAAATGTCAACAAAACCAAGAAAATTGAAATTACAGCTTATATGTTTTCAGATTACAAGGCAATAAAGATTGAAATCAACCGCAACAAAAATTTTCATGCCTACCCTAAGGCATATAAACTAAACAACCTTATGCTGAATGACAGTTGGATTAGAGAAGAGATAAAGGAGGAAATCATTAACTTCCTTGAACAAAACTACAAAGCAGATGCAAGCCCCCCAAACCTGTGGGATACCGCAAAAGCAGTCATAAAAGGGAGATTTATCACATCAGATGCCTACATCCAAAAAACAGAAAGAGAGCACATAAACAATCTAATTAATCATTGTAAAGAAATGAAAAAAGAAGAGCAATCCCATCCCAAACCCAGCAGAGGAAAAGAAATAACCAAAATTAAATCATAAATGGATGAAATTGAAAACAAAAGAATTATTCAGAAAATTAATGAAATAAAATTTGGTTCTTCAAAAAGATAAATGAAATAGATAAGCTATTAGCCAGATTGACCAGAAACAGAAAGGTAAAATCTTTAATAACTTCAATGAGAAACAAAAAGGGTGAAATAATTGCTACCAGAAAGGCATAAGACATTATCTCTGATACTACAGAATACTCTATGCCCATAAATTTGACAATGTGGAGAAAGTGGACCATGACCTGGAATTACACCATCTCCCTAGACTTAACTAGGAAGAAATAGGTCTCTTGAACAGATCAAAATATTTCACAGAGCTTAAAGAGACAACAAATATCTTCCAATAAAAAAAGGCCTGGACCATATGACTTTACACTAGACGTCTATCAACCTTCAAAAATGAGCTTGTACCTGTACTACCGAGACTATTCCAAAACATTGAGAAAGAAGGAACCCTCCCTAACAAACATCACCCTGATTCCACAATCAGGAAAGGACCCAACTAAAAAGATAAACTATGAATGAATTTTACTAATGAATGTAGATACAAAATACTCAGTAAAATCTTGGCTAAAAGGCTTTACTTTTCTGTTTCTGGTCAATCTAGCCAATTTTATTTATCTTTTTGAAGATCCAAATTTTATTACATTAATTTTTCTGAATGATTATTTTGTTTTCAATTTCATACAGCTACCAATTTGAAAAAATTATACATCAGAATCAAGTAGGCTTCATCCAAGGCATGAAAGGCTCATTTAACATACACAAATACATAAATGTTGCTCACTGTATCAATAGCAGCAAAAACAAAGATCATATGAACTCTCAAAAGATGCAAAGAAAACATTTGATAAAATGCAGCAACTTTTCTGACAAGAACAGTTAAGAAAATATAAATATGCCTAACAAAAGAGGTGACGGATATTTACAAAGAGCATCATGAAACTCTAAGAAAAGAAATTGCAGAAGACACTATCAAATGGACACTATCAAATGGAAGAATATGCCATGATCTTGCCTGGGAAGAATCAATGTTGTTAAAATGTCTATTCTACCCAAAGCAACATATAGATTCAATGCAATCCCCATTAAAATACCAGCATCATACTTTGAAGAACTGGAAATTGATATTGCATGTTATGAATTTGATAACATGTTGATAACTAGAATCTATAGAGGTCTCAAATTAATCAGCAAAAAAGAACAAATAATCCTATTTACCACTAGTCAAAAACATGGACAGAACCTTCTCTGAGGAAGACAGACCAATGACTAATAAACGTTTGAAAAAAATGCTCTTCAACCCTATCATCAGAGAAATGTAAATCAAACCACCCTGAGATATCACCTGGGTGAAATAATGCCAGTGACAATACTCACATCACAAAGTCTCAAAGCTTCAGATGCGTGCATGGATGGGGAGAGAAGGGTACACTTTTACACTGTTGGTGGGTCTGCAAACTGATACAACCTCTTTGTAAAGACTATGGAGAATTCTCAAGGAACTCAAATTAGACCTTCCATTTCATCCTGCAATCCCATTACTAGTTATCTTCCCAGATGAAAATAAACCATTTTATCATAAGGACGGGATTGTTTATCATTTGGACTGGATTGTTTATCGCAACTCAATCTATAATCACCAGAATGTAGAAACAACCTAAATGTCCACCAACCCAGGAATGGATTAACAAGCTGTGGTATATGTATACCACGGAATGTTAGGTAGTCATTAAAAAGATGGAGACTTTATACCTTTTGTACTAACCTGAATGGGATTGAAACTCATCCTTCTTAGTAAAGTATCACGAGAATGGAGAATAAAGTATCAAATGCATTTGACAGTATTATGAAGCCAGTAGATGATCTAATACAAGCTTACCTAAGAGATAAACACAAATCAATTCAAAATTGAGGAGGGGGAATTAGGGAGGGTGGGAAAGGGGAAAATGGAGGGGTATGAGTGTGCTCCCACTTACTGGGCTCAATGTTAAGGTGTATGGCACACCTCTTGTGGTTGGGACACAATTATAAGTGGGACTCTACCTACAAATGTAAACATTTTAACCTGTTTCTTTGTATCCTCAAATTAACCTTAAATACAAAAAAAGAAAGAAAAAAATAAAGAAGGTTCAGAATACTTCTAAATGAGGAAAATTCAGAATACTTCTAAATGAGGAAAATTTAAGAGTAGGGTTTCAGTTTCTACTTAAAGTGTAAAATAATCTATCATTTTAGGAAAGTTGCAAAACACTCTTTATCTATTTTGTAGAATATTCACTGAATTTTATTTTTATTTTTATTTATTTATTTTTTTTATTGAGTCATAGCTGTGTACAATAATTCAGTCATGGGGTACAGTGTGGGGACTTCACATACAATCGGAGATATTTTTATCAACCTGATTGATATAACATTCATGATATTTTCTCATTTACTATGTGAAAACATTTTTGATCCGTATTTAGCAGGAGAAAACTTCTATTTATTACTTCTATAAAATCTGCCCACCAAATTTTAGATCTGTCCACCAAAATCTCTTTCTAAAATTAATCCATCCATCCATCCCTCCAATAAATATATGTTGAGTGCCTACTCTGTGCCATGCACTGTGCTACAATAGTCCCTCTGTCTGGTCTGTCTCTAGTCTTATTTTCCTGATGTGTTCTTCATCTAGCAGGCAGATAACATAACCCTTTAACAGGCACACTATGCCCATGCTTAAAATGGCTTTAAACTAAATTTCACCTGGCTTCCCTCTGACCTTAGGATACATTCCAAGCATCTTAATATGGCTTTTACAATCCTTTGTAATCAGGTCCCTCTGTGCCTCTCTAGTCTCATCTTCCATTACTCCCTTTAAAAAGTCAGTTAGTGGCTTGGCACCTGTAGCTCAAGCAGCTAAGGCGCCAGCCACATACACCAGAGCTGGCAGGTTTGTATTCAGCCTGGGCCGGCCAATCAACAGTGACAACTATAACCAAAAAATAGCCAGGTATTGTGGCGGGTGTCTGTAGTTCCAGCTACTTGGGAGGCTGAGGCAAGAGGGTTGCTTAAGCCCAAGAGTTTGAGGTTGCTGTGAGCTGTGATGCCACGGCACTCTACCCAGCGTGACAGCTTGAGACTTGTCCCCCCACACACACAAAAAAGTCACTTAGCTATCTGAGTTTCCTCATCTCAAAAATGAGATAATAGTTGCTACCTCGGAAGTGGATGAAAGGATTAAATGAGATAATACATGTAAAGCACTTGACACAATACCTGGAGCATATTCAATGTCAATAAATGAACAAACGTTAGCTCTTGATGACAGTGAGGGATGTTAGCCTTCTTCAGTCTCTCTCTGCTCTGAATTCCCATAGCACTTAATATCACACAGTTTAGCGCTGTTATTCGATTTTGCATTACTCACCAGTGCTTCGTACTGTTGGTTCTGATTTCCCAACTAGACTATAAAGTTCTTGAAGACAAGGATATGACTTCAACGCCTACTATATTCCTCTGTAGCACTTAGCACAATGCTAAACACAGAGTAAAGCTTAATAAATACTTTTCAATAAAGATCTACAAAGGAAAAAGTTACAGAGGTTTTACTGACACTTTATAAAAACCAAAATACTAGGAACACCATTTGTGTTCACCCTCTGGGCTAATGATGTGTCACTGGGTTACCATGGGGCTTGGCAGTACTCACTGTAGGTCAGTGGCTGTTTTTTCCCCCCAGACAGTTTGCTGCCAACATCCTGTTTTTGACAGAAACATAGTGTGAAAGCATGAAGGTGTTTAATTCTATTCTTTGGCATGCAGACAATATGCAATTTGCTACTCATCCATGGTATTAGATTTTTACTTCTTAAATATAAGTGTTGTCTCTGAGCTACCAGTATAATATAAATTCCATTTCATTCTAAAGCCAAAGTAGTCCTCCTGAAACACTTTGGACTACTTGGTTCATGAGTGGATGATAATCAGAACCCCAGACAGCCCCAAGGGGCCCAAATGTTCAGAGCCCTTCAGGTACTAGAACATCCCACACATTTTGCAAGAATTTCATTGTATGTGCTCTATAGAGTAAACTGGCATCTTGTGACTGTTTCCCCTTCCTTTTCGCACACCATTGTTATCCTTCCCTGCCCAGTCCTCTCACCCTCTAATCTTCCTCATGCCCCTGCACATGGGATTTTTATAAGACATTTTGGGCCATTTATATCCCTGTTGTTCTGTTCTCTATATCTATATATGAGTAATACATGATTACTCATATAAAGATTGGGGTGGGGGAGCTAAGGGTGGAACTGTGTGGTTCTATGTGACATGGGCTCCCATTGGTACAGTAGTCTCTCTTTTAGCTAAAGTTTTATTGGTTTAGAAATTATTCTAAAGGCAAAGATTATTTTGTGCCTTTAATGTTACTAAGGAGAAGCCAGAAGAGGTTTTGAATATGGAGAAAAAGAGGAAAACTTGCTCTGAACAGAAGAGACAACTTTTCCATCAGTGGTAACAAAAGGCAGCGTCCTTTAATTTTGTCCCATTTTCTCCCCTTGTGTGGGGAAAACGCCAAAGGATTGAAAATAACCCTTTGAGGAGGGAAAAAAAACAGAGGTCAAACCAGTCCTCATGACCCAGTTTAAACACTTGTTCTCTCACTGGACAACATATCTCTCTTTCCACATACACCCACGCGCGCGCACACACGCGCACACACACACACACACACAAGAGATGAACACTTAGGCAGCTGTCTATGAAACAGATAAACAGATGCATAGTTAATGCAAGGGCATTATGATGCATGCTCTAGAGAGATGATCACCACAAAGAAAGGAATGCCCAGATACCACTCTAATATCACCCCATGTTGATCCCACATGGACACACAGTCACATTACATACCAAGTCTTATCATACAGACCTCTGTCGTTAACTAAAACATAACCACAATAATCAGCTACTTGCAAAATATTGCACATAGAGCCATGGACTGATGAATCTTGTTGGTTTTGCCCTATTAAATCACTTTTAATATAGCGTAGTAATTAAGAGCAAACCCTCACTCTACCACTTTCTCCCTGTGTGACTTTGTATAAATTACTTGCACATGCTGTGCCTCGGTTTCCCCCTCTGTAAAATGAGAGTGAGAATCATAGGTACCTTATCAACTTATTGTGCAGGTTAAATGAGCTAATCCACTTAAGGCTCTTGGGAGTTATGAGAGGTCTTAGAATTTCCTGAGATACGGTAAACTTGGATTTAAATTTGATTTAGGGGAGAGCAGAAATAGTTGTGATGGACTGAGGTGTGAGATTCTATTTCTATCCTTAAGCAGTAAATTTCTGATTTCTTGGGTGTGTATGCACTTCTCAATAATCATTCCATCAAAGGACATGGGTCCACCGTTAACAGTAACAATACAGGGTGGCACCGTGGCTCAAGGAGTAGGGCACCAGCCCCATATACCAGAGGTGGCGGGTTCAAACCCGGCCCCGGTCAAAAACTGCAAAAAAAAAAAAAAATAGTAACAATACACTCTTTTGTCTGAGAAAATCTATATATTTGCAGTCACTGTGGCATTATATCTATTATTTGTTGTCTGTTTTAAATGTGGTAACATCAAGTATACTTTTGAGGACATCTTTCCTGCCAAACTCTTTGTAACTGTTAAGAAAACGTGTGTCTCCATCAAGACTACTTTTATCCTGAAACATGGTCGTGCACACTCTAGAAGTGGGACCTAGCCATGGAGTCTCAGAAAGGATGTGTGGACCTCAGAGCAAACTGAGTGAATGGATGAGGCTAGTGCTGATATCTAGAGCTGCCCACCCTATTTTCGCCCCCAACAAAGCACAAAAATAATCTGATCAAGTAAGTACCCGATCATGGGCACTAATGCTTCCCTCAGCCAACACTAACAGTAGTTCTTCCTCTCCTCCCTACTCCACCAAGGGAGTTGAGATATGGAGAGCTGCTCTGGCTTATCCAGTATAGGCCAATGGCAAGGGTATAGAAGAGGCTCACCATGGATTTGGGAATGCCAATCTCCCAACTAGATCATATGTTCTTCTAGAGCTAGAGCTATTTAGTGGGGAAAAACAGAGCGTATTCTAGAGCTGTCTCCTACCTATTTGAACACAAATGAATCAGAGGCAATTAAACATCTTCTCCAACTAGCATGCACAGTGCAGTAGAAAGAACATGGACTTTGGAGTCAGAAAGATGTAGGACTGAGTCCCAGCTTACTCTGTGTGTGACTTTGAGTGAGGGATATAATTTCTCTGACCCTCAGGTTCCTCATTTGCAAAATAAGAATATCGCCAACCATACCAGAGTTGTCATAAACACTGAATGAGATTAGAGACAAGAGCCACCTCTAATACAGTGCCCAGAAGAAATGCTTCAAATATGATTCTCTCCCCCTCCCTCCTTCCTATACCTCACAGCTGGACTCCTCTAGTCAGGCAGGAAAAAAAGGACATCTCAATGGCTGTGTGCATGTCTGTTGTGATGACAGTTGATTTCATTTTAGGTTCTGGGGTTTTTGATTTGTTTGGTTTGGGTTGGGTTTCTGACAGAAGAGATTGGAAGTAGGAGTAGAATTGAAAATATTTAAAGGTACAGGACAGGCTTGATAGGACTTTAGCCAAATTATCAGTATCCCATTAACTTTCTGAGAGCACACTATAAATGGAGAATCTAAGCAGACTGTATAAAGAAAGGAGCAAGCAAGAGAGGCCAAAATTAAGCAAGCATTCCGGTCATTTATTTATTTTTTTTTTTTTTGAGACAGAGCCTCAAGCTGTCACCCAGGGCAGAGTGCCGTGGCATCACAGCTCACAGCAACCTCCAATTCCTGGGCTCAAGCGAGTCTCCTGCCTCTGCCTCCCAAGTGCCTGGGACTACAGGCGCCCGCCACAACGCCCGGCCATTTTTTGGTTGCAGCCGTCATTGTTG
>CAUYRH010140402.1:0-12103 GCA_963574655.1 Perodicticus potto
GGTGGCGCCTGTAGTCCCAGCTACTTGGGAGGCGGAGGCAGGAGACTCCCTTGAGCCCAGGAGTTGGAGGTTGCTGTGAGTTGTGATGCCACGGCACTCTATCCAGGGTGACAGCTTGAGGCTCTGTCTCAAAAAAAAAAAAAAAAAAGAGAAGCGTATACTATATTCCAGAAAAACCGCTAAACTTCAGGAAAGAACACTAAGAGCCTGTGGCTTTTTTGCCTGTGACCACCCCCGCGCTATTCCCTAAGTTGCTCAGTACAGTGGCTAACCATGAAAACTAGTAGCTGTGTTCCTGGAAGAGGCTAGCTAGATTTAGGCTAGATCTAGATTTAGGGTGAAGAGTGGGAAATCTGTACCCAGTGGTGAATGGAAAAAGCCTGCAGCTCTCTGGGCCTGTGATTGCGGTCCTGATTGGGGTGAATGTGAAAGACTAGTGAAAACTTTATAGGGAAATAAGTTAGCCATTAGAAAGCTTAATAGGAATTCCACAAATCCCCAGCCTTGTGGGAACCTATATTGGTGTAAATGGAGAACTGAGGGAGTTTGGAGGGAGAAAAATACTAGGGCAGACTTGAAAGCGGCACAGACCAAATGCTTTCCTTAAACCAAACTCAGATCCACCAGCCAAGAGTGGGAGCCTTAGGAGCTCAAGATATTTGAGCTCAACCACTAACCAATCATTGGTTGACCACCAGGCTATGGAGACACAGGCTTAAAAATAAAAGCTAAATTAAAGAAAAACTGAGAAGAGGCATTAGAGGCTACACACTGTGGAGTGACGATCTGATTCTGGGGAGGAAGTGAGAACCTATGTAGTGAGAATAAGAAAGATGGAGTCAGTCAGGCGAGGGCTGGGACGACACAGCTGGCCCGGCCAGTTTAGGTCCTATGTGACCTTCACCTCATGTCTTCCATCCTTGTTGTTTTGTAAATGTGGCTTTAACCTAAAAGTATCTATCACGAGTAGTTTGTGGCAATTGATTTAGGAGATTAACTTTTGAATTAGAATGTTGTTTTGGGTCATGGGTTATGTCAATTATTGTTTATTATGGGTCATGAGCTAAGTGAATTACTGTTGTTTAAGATGAGGGTTAGTATGGTTCTGGCTTTTAACTTTCATGTATAAAAGGGTGATTTTGGAAATGGAAGAACAGACCAGACTTGGAGAGTGTTTTCCACAATTGCTTACCTAACTAAGTTTGGTGGACCTAGGCCTATCTCTGTATATTGGCTGACAGTGACAGATGGCTGGACTCTCTGGTAACATAAGTGCAGGCAAGTTACTTAAAAGAGGGACGAGAAAAATAGAAACAGCAACAATAAAAATTATTAAATGGAGCATGGTGGCTTATGCTTGTAATTCTAGCACTTCGGGAGGCTAAGCAGGAGGATTGCTTGAAGCCAGGAGTTTGAGACCAGCCCGAGTAAGAAGGAAACCCCGCCTTTCCAAAACATAGAAAAAATTAGCTGGGTATGGTGGTATGCACCTGCAGTCCTAGCTACTTGGGAGACTGATGTAGGAGGATCACTTGAGGCCAAGAGTTTGAGGTTGCTGTGAGCTAGGCTGATGCCATGGTACTCTAGCCTGGGTGACACAAGGAGACCCTGACTCAATAAACAAACAACAAAAAACCAGTAGAGGAAAAAAGAGAAATTATGGTCCAGAGTTGCTATAATGTAGGAGAGAGAGTTTGAAGAAATGGTTAATAATGATGGACATTACTTCTTTGGAACCAATTTTGTTTTACAGTACTTACCCAGCAAGATGTTGACACACTGTTTCCTGCTTTACTGATGGAGGGAAGTCTGATGCTGGATTCAATTTTTGCTACTTTGTACTTACCTTCTCTCTACTTCTCTCCAACCACCAGGCCTTTTTGGGATTTATATATTTTTGCAACTCAAAAAGTTTTACAGAATATTTAAATTTTCTTATTGATTTCCTTGAATAGTGGTATTGACTTTCACAGCTAGGTATACAGGGTTTCATATATTTTGTTTTGTTTCAGCTATGGAAAGCTTACTCCATTATCATTTTCAGGATTGCCACCTTTCAAAATGTTCTGGCTCTTTCCCCAAGGGTACCTATTAATGATTAGGGATGTTAGAGTGGCATAGTGGCTTCAGGTAGTTGCCAAAATAATTAAAAAGAGCAAGTAAAGTTTTAGCAAGAAAAAGTTTATTAACAACTTGAACAGCAAGCCGAGCCCTGTCCTAGTGACTGCAGGCTCTATGAAAAGTGCAGTTTGGGATTTTATACACAACTTCGAGGAATATCAGCTGCTTCTTGGAAGTCTCCCAGTATCTTAGTTAATTCTGTTCTCAAATCAACCCACCTGTGAGGTGTTAATCAGCCTCATTCCAATAATAGCCCAGGTCAGCATGACCCAAACCAATTCAAAATAGCCTAACCGTATCTGCTACCCACTATGCTCATATATAGCTAACTGCCTAACAGATACACTCTTTGTTCCAAATCTACTGACTTATCTTACTTGCTTTGTTCTTTATTTCTGAGCCTGGAAGAACATCTTCCACGTCAGTGATTTAATTCTCAACAGTGACTATTTGTCTCTTTTTTGATCCTATATGAAGATTTTAATTCTGCCACTGAAATTTTGATTTTCCTATCTATTATCACTCCTTAGTCTATTAATATTATTTTTTATTATATTTAATTTAATTTTCATTTCATTAGATTCCCTATGGTAGCCTTCTTGGTCAGATAGAGGTCATATCGTCTTTCACTCAGATATGATATCAGTTTTCTAATTTTTTCCTCTTGCTTTTGTGGTAAATCAATTTCAGAGGCTAGATTTGAATCCTCAAGGCAATATTTTCTTTCCTTTCTCTGCCATATTTCTTCATACATTTCTGTTGCACTTTTCCCCCCTATTCATTCATATAGAGATGAATGGGAGTCTATCTGATCCCTTGTCTGTTAATCAGTAGGGTGTAAGGATTGACAATGAATCCACACTTTGTCCTCTTGGTTGCATGTGCTATTAATATATGAGTGCTTCATTAAAGGAGGCTGTTTTTATGTATAAAGCAACCTCAAAAAAAAAAGACTGAGAGATAATCTGGGAAAATGAGTTTTTGTGTATAGCTTCCATCTTTATTCTCGAGGTTTTGCATGGATTCCTCACACCTCTGTTGGCCTAATGTGATCAGATCCTGTTACCACTCACTACCCAGTATTTCAGGAAATTCACAAAAAAATGCAATTCTCAGAGGCATGTCCTGTGTCTTCCCTTGTCATTCCCCTGCTTCCTACCTATTTGATTTCTGGAAGCTCTGGTCTCTTATTAGATATAATAAAAATAGAGATCTTACTGGGGTAGGGAGGGAGCAAGGATGAATGGAAAGAGGACCTATATGACCACTTCAAAAAGAAATATATGTAGCAGGGAATGTATGTGTGGTTTACTAGTGCATCTAATCTTATATTTTGGAGCATTCTGGAAGATAAGGCTCTTCCACTTCCTGTTAGTCTTCATAGTGAGTGGAAATTTAAGCAACATATTGGCTCTAGGTTGACCATCAGCCCAGGGTTATAGCCCTGATTTAAACTACCTTCTATTATGTCTTCATATGTTTTTTAAAAGTTTGGAATATTAGGTAGTACACATGTTTACATACTTCATTTTTGCACAGGATAAGCCAAAGTTGTAAGTGTGCCCTTCACACCAATGGGGTGCACTGTACCTAGAAGGTATGAATTTACCCAACCCCTCTTTCACCCTCCCCAGCTTGATTTTCATTGAGTTTTACTTCCATGTGTGCATTAAATATTGATTAATTACTTCTAATTTAGTATTGATACATATGTTTGTTTCTCCCTTCCCTTGTGATGTTTCACTTGGAGGAATGGTTTCCAGTTCCATTCAGGTTGTCACGAAATATACTAAATTACCATTTTCTTTTATGGCTGAGTAGTATTCCATGGTATGCATTTACCACATTCTATTAATCCATTCCTGTACACATACTGGTGAGCACTTGGATTGTTTCCATATCTTTGTGATTGTGACTTGTGCTGCTATAAACATTTAAGTGCAGATGATCTTTTTATAAGATGACCTTTCTTCCTTTGGTGTATACCCAGCAGTGGGATTGCTAGATCAATTTATATGGATTTTAATGGGAATTTAGGTGAGTGTGAATCAGGGGTTGCTAATCAAATGTAATTCTAAACCAGAAGCCACAGGGAAAATCTTAACTTTAAGCACTTACCCAAATGATGAAGAATGTCAAGTTAGTGAAGTTGGAAGGAAGGAAATTTTATTGTATAGAAACAAAAAAATGGTCTTTTCTAATTAAACAAAGGTCTTGGTCTTTTCTAATTAAACAAAGGTCTTGGCTTCACTATATCTGTTGTTGTCATTTTGTTAGAGAAAAATTAGAATTCAGTCTAAAATAGTGCTTTTAAAATAAAGGAAATCTCATTTTTGGTTTGTATTTTATTACACTCCAGCTCTTCTATAAATTAAAAATGATCATGCCACTATGAGAATTTATTGATACCATAAATATGGTGAGATTATTTTATAATAGTGTTACTCATGTCTCTCCTACAAATGCTTATCATCCATATTCCTGATCCTCCAGAAAAGACAAAGGCTGACTCTAGCACCTCACATTTTAATGAATATATTGGTACATTTTTTGATGATCAACATTTCTTTCTTCTGCCCATGAAATCATGTAATAAACTCATATACTCTTAATCACAGAATGCCTTTTTTCTGTTGTTAGATGTTGTGGTTCACAGCTGAGTGTCCAGTGATCCTTTCATGATTTTAAAGGAAACACCATTTTCAAATGCTCTTCTTAAAGTCAAGAGAAATAAACAGGGTCTGTAACAGGCAAAAACAGACACTGGGACTGTGTGGAAAAGGACTGGGTTATGCTATTAACATATGAGTATCTTAAAGTAGGCTCTTTTTTATGTAACAAGAAGTCTCAAGAAAGTGTTCAGTGCCATTGTGAAAATAATAGCATTTGCACCTGTCAACGGGAATAAAGACACAGCAGTGTGCTATTTTTCAAATTATGCAGCATTGATTTAGTGTGGTCTGCCACAGAACATTCTTCATAAACCTGCTATGTAAAATGTAAATTCCTAATTCAATAATTTTTCTCCAAGCTCCTCCCATCCTTGCTTTGTCTTTTTTCTCTAGTTCTTTGTAGGAGATTAGGAGACTCATTACTCATGGGTCAGGGGAAATTCAATGAATTGTGAAGAAAACGTAATTTATGAAGGCAAGTCACTCTCTCATCTTCAAAGTGCATGAATAATAATCATTCATCGTCATGATACAATGACCGTTTTCTATGTATAGCTCTGGTCCCGAGAAAAATTAAGTAACATAATTTCCATGTAAAAAGGTTGATTTATGAGTCTCTTGTCTATCAGAGGCTAGCCTCATTTGGAAGCAATGAGTATACCAGTGAATTGCATTGTTTCTTTATTTTGGAAATAATACAAGCCCAAAGTTTGACATCCACTTCCGTTCTTTGTCAAAGAAGAACAAATGGTTTCAAGAATGAATACTAACTGATTTATTTCAAAGCAGAGTTCTTCTTGACCAATATATATTGGCTTGACTGTATAATGTCCCTTCAAAGGTATATATACATTTTCCAAAAATGTGTCTAAGTTACGTAATGCTAGGGATACAACTTTTGACATGGTTTATAGTTTTATGAAGTAATTTGCTTGGTGCTATTAGAAGCTATAGTATCAGTTTTGTGTAGGCAATTTTTTTGTGGTTGAATCTTCTGTCAACTTAGCCAAGGCAAGTTTTTTAAATACATACAGCAACATACACAAATTCTAAATATATAACTTGGTGGATATTAACATAACTCCATACCATGTAACTACTATCTGGGTCAAGATAGAAGCATTTTCAGCCACCTGGCAGGCTCTCTCATGCCTACTCCCAAGATATAACCAGTACTTTAATCACTTTCACAAAATATTAGTCTTTTCTATTTCCAAACTTCTTTTATAAATGGAATCTACAGTATGAATTCTTATGCCTACCTTGCCACAGGAGCCAGTCATAAGGCTGATTTATTCTCACTCACTAGTTGTTTCTAGACTAAATGGAGCTGCATTTATAAGAAAAGATGGTGACTTTACATCATTTGTATTAACCTGGGCAGAGCTGGAGAACATTCTCTTTAGGAAAGTATCACAAGAATGGAAAAGCAAGTATTAATGTGTTCAATACTAATATGAAGCCAGTTCATGAACTAATACACAATCAGATAAGAGAAAAATTCAATTTAATTCAAGTTGGAGGGAGGGGACAAGAAGGGGAGATTAGTGTGCTGTCACCTAATGGGCACAATGTACGGGTATATGGCACACCTCCTGGGCAAGGGGCACAGCTAAACAGGGACCTTAACTAACAAACACAAACATTATACCCTAATCAATTGTCCCCTCATATTAACCTGAAATACAAATACACAAATAAATAAATTGGGTTGCATTATTCTTTTCTCTGTTTTTTTTCTTTTTTGACATGTAATAGTGATCTTATTTTTGAAAATAATTACCTCTTCCTAAGCGCATTTTGGGTGGAGTTTTGTCCTCTTTGGAGAAAGGAACATCCATTCATTCATTTATTTATTCATTCACAAAGTACATACTAAACATCTCTCACGTGCCATAGAACTGTCAGTGTTACAAGGAGGATGAAGGTGTGGACATGGTGACTAACCTCAAGTTTATAGTCCAGTGGGGAAGACAGATGAAAGCCAAGTAAATGTATAATAGTGGTTAGGGCCACGAGGTGAAAGTAAAGCAAGGGCTGGACGTAGTGGCTCAAGCCTGTAATCCTAGCACTCTGGGAGGTGGGTGGATTGCCTGAGTTCAGGAGTTCAAGACCAGCCTGAGCAAGAGTGAGAGGCTGTCTCTAAAAACTGGCAGGCACTTGTAGTCTCAGCTATTTGGGAGGCAGATGCAAGAGAATCCTATGAGCCCAAGAGTTTGAGGTTGCTGTAAGCTATGACACCATAGCACTCTACCAAGGGTGACAAAGTCAGATTGTATCAAAAAACAAAGTAAAAGTAAAGCAGATGGTAAAAGGGAACAACAGAAATTACATTTCGGATAGGTTAGTTAGGGAGGGCCTCTGAGGCAGTGATATTTAAGTGGAAGCCTGGAGGATGAGAAGATGCCAGGAAGGTTAGGGGAAGAGACTCTAAGCCAAACGGAAGGCATAGGCAGGTGCCTGAAGTGGAAGAGCTCAGCGCATGGAAAAACAGCAAAGGCTCATTTGCCTGCTGTTGAGGGGAGAAGAGGGTGTGAGTGAAATTAGAGAATGGAGAAAGACAATTCTACTAAAAGACTTTCCACAGTTTGTCTCTGAAAACTTGGCATTGATTTCCATCCTGAATGTCTCGTGATCTGGAGTTCCCATGAGAGTTTTGGTTACAATGAGTCAGCACATGGAGAGCGTCTTGAGGCCAGTCGAGGGGTGGACCTCGGTCAGGAGCAGAGAAGGTCTTCACTGTCAGTGTCAAGGTAGAGGTGCTATACAAATATTGAGTATTATGAATATGATCTTTCATACCAGAGTCAGGGGATCATGCTGGGATGGAATTCAGAAGTTCTGATACCAGTTCAAACCCTAGAGTATCAATTCAGGTTCAAGGACTTTTTATTTTTAGGTAGTGGCTGGAGAAGTATTTTTATCACTGACATTGTTTGGAATTGTCAGAGCATGGTCGTAAAAAATGTAGACATTCTTTTTGTTGATTTTATGCTCGTTTTCAAATTCTCTACAGAAAATGTACCCTTTATTGCCTGTATCCAGGTTCAATGTGCCATTTTTGATACCTCTCTGTTCTGAAGGATTGATCTTGGGAAATTTTTTTTTCTGTCTGGAAAAAACTATGAACTATGAACTATGATGATGCCACTGTACTCTATCCTGTGTGACAGAAGCTCAAGTGATCCTCCTGCCTCAGCTTCCCGAGTAGCTGGAACTACAGGTGTGCACCACAACACCCAGCTAATTTTTCTATTTTTAGTAGAGATGGGGTCTCATTCTTGCTCAGGCTGGTCTTGAATTCCTGAGCTCAAGAGACCCTCCTGCCTCAGCCTCCCAGAGAGATAGGATTATAGGTGTGAGTCACCATACCCTGCTGCATCTTGGGAAATTTTTATTCTGCCCATTCTGCCCATGAAAGTAGTTTGAAATTTGTAGCTCAAGGAGAAGTTACAAAAGGGGCCTCTAATTATCCAAAATCCTCAAATTCTGTAATTCTACAGCAAAAATATATAATTAAATTTAAAGGAAAGTAATAAATTCTCACTAAAGTCTAATGCAACACTTGTGCTACTTTTCATGAGATGGTAATAAGGTGATAAATGATTTATGTAGAATATTGGTAAAAGCTATTTGTGCTAATAAAAAGCTTCACTGCTAGTTCTCTGAGTGTTTTGAATGTGTAGTTTAGAGCAGCCCTTCTCAACCTTTTTGGTCTCAGGACTCCTTTACACTCTAATATTAAGAACTCCAAAAAACTTGCCTTAGGAAATTCTAGATAAGCCTTCAGAGAAATGCTATCATCACTATCCATGAAGCCTCTGAAAAACTCCACTGTACTGCACAGGAGAATGAGAGAAGAGGCAAATAAAGGCTTAATGTCACCCTGACAGTGGTTTTGACTTTTCAAATCTCTAGAAAGAGGACTGGGGACCATTTCAAGGGTTCCTGTATCATACTTTGAGAAAGGGTGCTATAGAGATTGATAACATGAGCTTTAGACTACTTAAGTTGACCTCCCAGCTGCCCTACGACTAGGATTCTCTTCCTGAAAGTTGTTATCTCCAGCTATTAAGTGGAGACAGAAACACTAGTGTATAGTGAGGGCAATAAATGGTAAATTATAGACAGTACATCAGCTATGAATCTTTAAACTACAAACAACAGGAAGTGCAACCCAATTTTGGTTGAGAGAAAAGGACACATTTAATAGCTCACTTTTCTTAAAAAGTGCAGAGGAGATTCTGTTTGATTCTGAATTCGTGGAGGCATGAAGGATAGAGCTCTGTGCCTCAGCTCCTCTGACTGTTGGCTTTGTCCCAGAATAACTTCCTTCATCACACAATAGGGCTGCAGAATTTCCACGGCACCCATCCTTGTACCATACTGTCCAGCCAAAGGGAAGTTATTGCTTCTTGTAGCTTCCATGGAAGAGAGAGGCAGCTTCTTTTCCCAGAATCTGGATCCCTGGGTTTAATAGACTCGTCCATTCCCTCATTGATCACTTTAGTTAAGGGGGAAAAAATAACATTATCCGAAGGCAATCAAAGCCGATCCCCAAAACTAAATGTGAAGTCCATCCTACCCCAACCTCATGACCACGAATATGAAATGCTATTTCCCCAAAGGAAAATTGGATGCTTTTGGTGCGAGCAGGGAGTGAAGGATGCTCAGAAAAGACAAAGAAATGGACACAGTGGTCTGTAAAGAGTCTGGCGTATAATAATTTTGCAGAAATACGGGTACCTTTCTCTTTCAATATGAGAAAGCTTTTCAGGGTGCTCACTTCTGGTATCATCCCACGGGTAAGCTGTATGGCACCCTTGGACCACATAACTGTGAGCATTGACAGTCATGGGGGAGAGACTCACCTCAGTGAAGCCAGCATGGAAGCCTGACTCCCTAGACTATCACTCTCAATAAACATCATTTTATGTTTTGAGGCATTTTATAGTCTAATAGTGCAGAAATGGCCAAAGAGATGACTCTAAAGAGAAAATGAAACCTGCACTAAAGAAGAACAAATAGCCTGTCTGAGAGGGGAACATATAAGTTGAGATGTTTTGGTATGCCAGCCTGAGATTCTGGCAATCAAACATTGAAGATGAAAATGCTAAGAGTTGAACTTCCATAAATAAACTGCGGCTCCAGGGAAGACCTGGGTGCCTGAATTAAAGGAGGCTAGATATTCCAGTCAATATTGCTCTTACATAAAAATTCCTAGCTGAGTTGTTTTTCTGTAAAGTAGCATTCATTTTGCTGCAAAGATTTGAACTCTTAAAAGGCACACTTGAGTAAATGGCATTATTTCTGATGTGTTACAAGTACCTGAATTTCAGCATTGAGTTATAAATCATTAGAGAAATCAGAGTGGATATGATGTCTCTAAATATTATTATTTGTGCACAAAGAATAAAGAAGAGTGGGAGGCCTTTTACCTGCTGCATTTTTCTTTTCAAGTTTATTTTAGGATTTTATAGCAGTAACCTCCAACATTTTCTTCTTGCCAGCAGTTTTATTCATAGTCTAGCACCTACTCTTTCACTTCTTCTGAAAAGAAGAAAGAAAATGTGTTAGACAAGAGACTCAAGAGTTGGCCCATGGAAACTCTATTCTCTCCTTGTCTAATGGCTCCTAGCCTCCTTTACAATATGCAGTATACAAGGTGTGATAGTGAAGTTTGTGAACTATCCTGGAAAAAGTGCTCCATACCTCACGCTGAATGAATATCACAACAGTCACCTTCAAAGCCCTCCCATTGGGAAGCTATGCACTGATGTCATTCTACCATTCAAAACAATTTTGGAACTTTTTATAGAACAGCCATCAGCGCTGTTATCATACACATATTACCCTTCATGTCCATCAAAATATCTTCCTTTCAATATTTCCTTCATTTTTGGGTAAAGAGAAAAGATGAGGAGAGTAGGGAGGGTGTGGGTGTTCTAACACAATTATTTGTTTACTGGCTAAACCCACAGAAAGTACCATGTGAGCTGGTGCATCGTCATGATGCAAGAGCCATGAATTGTTGGCCAAGATTTTCAGTTAAGATTTTCCTAACAGTTTCTCTATCAGTGTTACTTGGTCTGCTATACTTCTCACAGTCATCTGACAATTTTGACATGCAATTTGATGAATTTTTGCAATGTTTTTGTCAGTTCTGCTTGTTATGTTACTAGATGCCCTGACCTTCCTTCATCAATGATGTTTCTCTACCCTTGGAAAAGATGTTTAATCCATTTGTACACTGCCATTTTCTTTAAGGCATTATCCCTGTACACGTAGACTAACACTTGATTTCACTTCCACTCTCACCAAGTTTAACAGGAAATTTGCAGATGTTTGCTCCTTGCTCTAATAGAAACTTCATCATTCTCATGACAGCACGCAAAAACACACAACAACAATAATGAATGTCACTCAGTAAGACACCACCACATTTCAACATGAACACAGCTGTGAGACATTGATATACCAAGGTTATGAAATCTTGCTGAATTGTCTGCCAGCATAATCACACAGTGGCAAGTTCATGAACTTAATTGTTAAACCTCATAGACTTCTGCAAATGCCTATTAAATCGGAAAATCAAAAAAGAATTTATCCAAGTCTGTCCATTGAGTGGGTTAGCAAATCAACTTTTTTGGACCAGTTTTGTTCTGAAAATTGGACATTTTCATTTCATATTTTGAGGAGCAGAATCTATTTCTTTTATAATAGTCAAATTTATTGCTCTCTTCATTTGAGACTTAAGGAAAAGAATTAAGGATTTATCCTGTTTCATTTATAAACTGTTTTCCAGGGTAGCCAAAGAGCCTTAATCCACATGTGAAACTGTTGTTTACAAAAGAGTTTTCTAGCTAAAATGCGAAAAGAAAAACATAATTTTAAAATAATCATTTAAAAGACTATTTTGTACAGATCATAATGAAACAATACAGTCAGTTAAAGATCATAAGTAGATGGACCAAGTAGATGAAAGTTTGGATGGATCAAGCTTTTGCCACCTGAACCTGTTATGCCAAGAGGTGGTCATGCACTATGAAAAACACAGCACCTCTCATAAAATATACTTGCTTTAAAAAGGAAAATCCACAAACACTAGACAGGCTAAACTTTAAAAGATTGACATTACCAAGTGTTACATGGGCCGATGAAAAGAATATATATTCTTTATCTGTGGGATGGAGAGTTCTATATGCGTCTATCAAGCTCAGTTGTTCTAGGGTCTCATTTAAGTCCCTTATATCTTTGTTTAATTTCCGTTTAGAGGATCTGTCCAGCTCTGTAAGAGGAGTGTTAAAGTC
>CAUYRH010140403.1:0-40477 GCA_963574655.1 Perodicticus potto
CACATAGTAAATGAGAAAATATCATGAATGTTACATTAATCAGGTGGATAAAAATATCTCCGATTGTATGGGAAGCCCGCACACTATACTCCAAGCCTGAATCATTGTACACAGTTATGACTCAATAAAAAATAATTAAAAAAAAATAAAATGGGAGTAATAAGCCCTCCCTTTTGAGGATGTTGGAAGGATTAAATGGAGGAGGAAATATGATGTGCCCAGCTCGGGGCCTGGACTGTCAATAGCTGCTCAGTGGACCTTGTTCTCCTGGTGGTCCCCAGTGGGAACAATCCCCTCAGATTAGGAGGCCCCCAGGCTCCTTTCTGCTGAGACCGTGTCAGTCTTTCAACCACAGAAGCGCTGGAAAAAGAGTTTGGTCCCTGCTTTAGTTTGCTAGGGCCGCTCTAACTCAGGACCATAACTAAGCAGCTGAAAATAACAGAAATGTGTTGCTCCACAGTGCCGGGGAGTAGAAGTCCAAGGCCAAGTGTCGGAGCACTTCTCGCCTCTCCTCCCTTCTGACGGCTTGCTGGCCAGCTCTGGCATAGGGAGGCCTCACTGCAATCCCCTGCCGTCGCGTCTTCCCTGTGGTGACTATGCCCAAATATCCCCTTTGCATAAGGACACTAAGTCATTTGGGGTCAGGGCCCAGTCTGACGACCTCCGTAGTTGACCACCTCCCTACACTGACCACATCCCCAAGTTGACCTAATTTTCATAGACCGGACACACACTGCAAGTGCATATCAGGACAGTAGGCCTAGTTCCTTAGGTCGCCCACCTCAGTCTGTTGACCGGTTTGTTACAGTCCCTCAGGTGGTCAGCTTACAGAGGTTCCACTGTATTTCCAAATACAGTCACATCCTGTGGTACTAGGCCTTAGAACTTCAGCATACCTTTTGGGGAGGGCACAGTTCAACCCATAGCACCATTATACTTATTTGAAGCTGATCTGAATGGGCTACCAGCTCATTCATGACACTTAGTGTCTCAAATAAACTCGAAGAATATTTTACATCATTTTCCAAAAGGGCAACATCCTCCTTGAAATCTCTGATGCCTTAGCTTCCAGGAGATACCCATTATCTCTTGGCCCTAACAAACTCCAGTCTGGAACTCCTGGTCATTATCTTACAGAAAGAGCCAGTGGATTTGGGCCCAAGCTCTTTCTCAGCACAACTCTGTGCTGGACTCTGGGACCACCGTGAGCCAGGGTATCATTCGTCTTTTAAACTGTCACAGGCAGGAACGTCACAACCCAGGTAGGTGTACAGCTGCCTATTACTGGACAGGTGGGTGCTGGGCCACCAGGGCCCTTCCCAGATCTGCAAAGGGTGAGGGGAAGAGGCTTCCTTCCTGGGCCACTTCCTGTCTTTGTTTCCCTAAAAGGGACAAACTTTTCCTGGGGGCTCAGAGATCCACTGGGAGCCCCCGCTCCCTCTAATCACTCACTCAACCTTAATTCTGGGACAAGACCGCTTCTGAGGCTCTGCTCACCCTGGACCTTCCCACAAGGTGAGAAGTGCTGAGAAAGCCTGTCCCCCCTGCTTGGCTGGGATCCCCAGAGAAGTGAGGGGTTGGTATAGGCCCTGCTCCTTGCTATCTCTCCAGACTTCTTCCTCCCCAGCCATCTCAGGGATCTGGGAAAGTAAAATAAGCTCCTCTCCCAAATAGGAGAGGGCCCTGCATTGCTTGAACTGAGAGCTAACCACTCTGATGCCGGCTGTGGGGCTCAGGGACACTGCAGTGACCACTAAGGACTAAGCTCTGCGAGCCGGTCAGAGCACACCAGACAGGCCACCTGCTTGCTGGGTTCGAATGCTGACACTGCTGTCTCAGTTTGAGTTCTGTGTCCTAGGTGAATCTTGCCCCTCCCCCAGCCTCAGTTTCTCCATGTGCAAAGTAGGGGTAGTTCCTACCTCACAAATGAGGGATGTCTGTACAGGGCCTTGTGTGGAGCAGCTCCCAGTAGGCACTTTTCTTCTTGCTCTGGGCCTCAGTTTCCTCCCCTGCAAATGAGGGAGTTGGACCAGATGGGTCCAGGCCAGTTCAGCCTAGCACAGTCCCCAAGGGTCCCATATCTGGCTGGGCAGAAGGAGCCACCCACACCCACAGACACCAAAGTGGAGCTGCTCTGCCTAGAACTCAGGTGAGACTCGGGCCTCCTGCTCCACGCCCAGTCCCCCTCCTGGCCCTGGGTGCCCATGATTAGGTGGGTGCCCATAGCCTCTGACACAGAGAGGTCTGAGCATGGGCCTCACCAGCTGCCATGAATCCACATCTTCTGCTCTCTTCCCACTCCTCACCCTGCTTATTTCGTGGGCTCAGACCTTCCCAGGGATGTAGAGCTGGACGCTGAGGCTGCTTTCAGATGCTGCCCACCCCATCCCCAGGTTCCCAAGCCCCATCCAGCTGTTAGAGGTGACTCCCAGACCCCCACAGGTGGCTCGCCTGGGCCACGCCTTCCCGTTGGCTCCCAGCCAGCATTTGTCCAGCTGAGTGCGTTGCTGGATCAACTCGCCCAGCCTGAAGTCCAGAGGGCAGAACGTCTTACTGGGAGGCAGTGGGGCGAGACAAATGTCCCAGCGACATTTATATTTTCCAAGGAGGATCTGCAGTTGCAGAAGCACCTAACCGAAACCGCTGTGTACCAAGGGCGGGCTAGTGGGCACCCACGGGCAACAAGGCCAAGGATGGGCGACAGCCTGGACACGGTGCCATTGACACCTTTCTCTTGTCTCTGGGGGAATCTGTGTCAAAATGAGGCTGACACAAGAAAACACATAGGAAGTAGAGTGGGCACATGGCGTAGTGGAGCGGGCATGAGGTTTTCAGTTCAAGTCTGGCTATGCTGGGTGACCTTGGGCAAGTGACCTCCCCTTTCTGGCCTTCGACTGGCTCATCTGCAAAGGGACCGTCTACTGTGTCACACAGGTGGTTTGTGAGGACCAAAGGCACTCGGGGACCACAGCACAGCCCCTTCTACACCCACTTCCTGGCCTCCAGGCCTTGTGTGCGTCTGTCCTCAAAGGGGTGAGGCAGCGCCAGAGCCACAGTGCTTGGGCTTAGACAGAACAGACAGGATCATCAGCCTCTCAAGGGGGGACGTGTCTCTGTGCCTTAGTTTCCTCTTCTGCAGCCTCAGGGGCTGCCATGTGGCTGTTGAGGAAATCGCCACACAAGTTCCTGGTAGGTAAATGCTCAGACCCAGGTGCTGCATCTAAGCCCCCTAGGCCCCCTCAGGCTTCCCTCTGAGAGAAAACTAAGAAAGGGCCTGCCCTCCCTCCACTAGTCTGAGAACAATAAGACTTGCAGGATCTTATTGTTCCAAAGAACTGAACAACTCACAGCCCCCACCCAGTACTGTAAGCGTTTCCCGGTATCCTTGACCGGTAACTCTTCCATTTCTTTCTGCTTAACTTCAGGAACAGGGTCCTTGCTACCTAATGTGCGGCAAGGAGCAGAGAGGGCGTACAGTCATGCTTCACGCTCGGGCATTTCGTGCATAAATAACCCCAGCATGCCCCATCCGGACATTGTGACTCTTAGTCTAGACACAGTTCTAACCACAGAAATTATCTAATTGCTTAGGCTAGAGAATGGGAGAAACTGCTCAGGTTCCCCTCCCCCCTTCCCTGGAAACATCCCCAGTGTCACTTCCACCCCATGAAAATGCATCCCTCCATCCTCCACATCCCTATAGCTCTTTGGAGGTGCTGCTGCTAGAGGGTGTATCATTTTGCCCTTTCTTGGTTTAGTTACATCTCTTCCACTAGACCACAAGCTCCCCAGGAGGAGTGGGGCCGCAGAAGGAACTTGGGCTTTAGACTCAAATAAGGCCTGACTTTGAATCCATGTGCCACGTCTTCCTAGCTGTGTGACCCAGAGGAAGTTACTTAACCCCTCTGAGCGCACATAATCCTCTCTCCCTCCTTGAGCACAGAATCTAAGTCTCTCTACCTCCGTATCTCTAGTCCCTGACACACAGCAGGCACCCAGCACTTGGTGAGTATAGGAAGAGCCAGGAAGCCACCAGGATTAAATTATGAGATCACAGGGTAGGGAGTTTGCTCCTAGAAGCAGACACACACTTCAGTCATGGAGAGTTTCTAGCGTTGAAGTCAAGAGCAGAGACAACACAGTTATGAAAACGTGGAAGTGTACAGAACAATCATTCCCTGGTCTGAGGTCCTCAGCAAGGGGGCTGTGGACGTAAACAGTCCCTTCCTCCAAAGGCTCCCACTGCCCCCCACTCACTGGGAATCCCCTCACAGAGCTTGTGGTCTGTGGACTGGCTCTGTTTAACAGCAAAACATTCACATGGCGTAAACCATACTTTACAAAGCAAAAGGCTGGGAAGCAATGGAAGTCACTAGATTGACTAAATAATATGTTTGCAGCATAGATATTCTACTATTTGTCAAATAGGAGTTGTTGCGATTAGCAAAGTATCAATTCACACACGAGTGAAAAAACTAGTCGGAGTGAGTTCCTTACACCTGGAGTGTTTAAAATAAAACAAACATCAGCAAACAAAAGGGAAGATGACAATAACTGGGAAACTTGCTCATGTGGGACGTGCTCCTTCTCAAGGGATGGAGGAGAGGGGACAGGTTGCTCGGCAGAAAGCAATAAATGTTTTCCTCCTGTTCTCTCTGAATGGGGAGAAAGTGATGTAGCACTTTAGAAGAGAGCAAGCAAGGAGTGTCACAGGGCCAAGAGATGAAGCGGGTGGGGTCACTGTTACTCTTTTTTCCCTTTAGTCTAGGGAGGCTTCCTGGAGGAGGCAAGATTCCAGGTCATTTGGCCCAGGCTCCCTCCACCCTCTCCTGGCCTGGTCTCTCCCAAACCTTTCACCACCACCCCACATGACTCGTTTCTTTGGAAGCATCCTTCTTGGGCCAGATGCGTGCATTGTGGCTAACCGTTCCTCCGTTCCCAGGACCACTCCACACCAGCCAGTTGTACAGAAAGTCCTCAGAACAGAAGAACTTCCAGGTAACCAGGCTGAAGCCAGTGTCTTGCTGATAGAATCAGGAGCCTCATGCTCATGTGAGCAGTGGCCCAGGAGGAAGCCGGGAGCCCAGAGAAATGCCTGCCACCCACACTGCTCTTGGCAGAAATCACTGTTTTGCCGATCACGGCCCCTGGTGGCCAGCCCTGCTCCCCTGCCTCTGCACACCACCCCCCCCCCTTGCTGAGCCCCAGGCCACAAAGGGAGGCAGCCGTGCTGGCAGCTGAGCTGAGGCTGGCTCACTGGGTGCAGCTCTAGGCTGCAGACTTTTGCAGTGGGTATCTGTGCTGAAACCGAGAGGTCAGAGTGGGGGTGTATATCTGGCCTGGACCCACCAGGGACACCGGGGGATTTGCTACCATCTCTGGCCAAGGTAGGGGAAGCTGGGTTCGCTGGGCACTGCCCATGCCCCTGGACCGGGTGGTTCCCTCAGGAGCTTAGGCCTCTAGTCCATGGGGGGAGGGGGGTGCTAATATGGAAACACAGTATTAGGGGAGGGACCTGCGAGGCTTTGGGTCTTTGGCTGGGAGGGAAGGTGGAGGGCAAGGCCTGGTCCAGACAAGCCCTTTGGTTACTGCCAAGGAGCCTCACTGAAAGGCGATTTCTGGCCTCACACAGCTCCATAGGAGCTCTCCCTTCACAGGGCTGCTAAAGCCTGCAAGGTCACAGCCTGTAGAGCCAGAGGGCCTGGGTTCAAATCATCTGCCTATGTGTCACTTTAGACATTTACCTCCATCTCTCTGGGCCTCAGTTTCCCTCCTTGTAAAGTAGACATGGTGGTATCCGCACCTATTTAATAAGCTATTGCAAAGATCCATCAAGATAATAGGTGTAGCCCCACAGGCGAGGGCCTGATAGGTGTCAGATCCAAGCGTCTCGCTGCCCCTGTTCGTCCCTGAACATGGGACTCATCTTCATAGGCAGCAAGGGCAGGGCTGGAAAGAAAGTTAAGAAACTCTTGAGGCTACCTGCTCATTTCCCCGGGGCAAATTCAGATGACACAACCTAGGCCACAGTGTCAGACTCTGAGTCAGAACAGGGTTTGAATCTGGGGTCTGCACATCGTTCAGCTGGGAAAGCTTAGACAAGCTGGAGACCCTCACAACCCCATTGTTTAAAAGCATGTAACAAGAGGACTTACCTTGTAGGGTACTTTAAGGATGAAATTATGCCATATACATAAAGGGCTTAGCCTGTCCCGCATTCTTTTATTGGGAGCCACTGTCACTATCACCACCACCATCATCATCATCATTATTGTTACTATTTGCTACTATTATTATTATTAGGAAAGATAAAGTTTGGGACTTGAAGGGACTCACCAGCCATCACACGGTGAATTAGAGGGCAAGACAAGACCCAGTCCTGGCCTGCTAAGCCACAGGCGCTCTTCTCTCTGCCCTCCTTACTATCACATTGGCACTCATGAGTCTTTTTTCTCCATCATAGACAACTGTCCAGCCTTGGTTTCATCCTTGCAAGAAGTCACCCTAAGGGAGCTGGGACCCTGTCTCCCACTGACCTCACTGGCTCTGGACATGGGTCTAGGGGTGCCACACAGGGGAATCCGGCATCTCCCCCAAGAGGGTGGGCCGGCAGAAAGCCTAGGTGGGCATCACCTTGTCCCCATGATTTTCATAGCACCCTTTGAAAAGCCCTCCCGCTCCCCCACTGTATCCAGGGATCTTGGCCGGGGAGAGTCCCGGAGGAGGGACGGGAGGCAGCCTTGAGATATCTGGAGATATCTGGGAGCTGCTGAACTTCTTGCATCCCAGAGACTCCTTAAGTAGAGAAAGATTGGGACCCCCAACTTCCACCAAAGCTTCCTCGGCTCTTGGGGGACCTGCTCAGGGGTCTTTTGGTTCTGTTATCCAGTCTGCACATCTCTATTCATCCTCTCTGTCTCTTCCAGCTCGTGGCCTTCCCTGGCAGAGAGAATCAGAGATACAGGAGGAGGCAGGGGAGGGAGAGGATGGGGTTTGCTTTAAGGAGAAGGAAGACTCATGCGTGCATTCTAATACTATAAATATTGCATGAGCAATAATCGTAAAATTGTTACCATTCATTGAACATTTACTATGCACGTACTGAAGCCACGTGGGGAGGGAGGTGAACTGGTGACCAGATACGAGTCGCTAGGCCCTCGCCCAACTCCAGATGGGCAGTGCGTACGGTATGTTAAAAGAAGATGGAAATCTGGATTCTTACGCACAATCCCCCAATCTTTCAACATTGGCATTTAATTCAATTTTATTTTAAGCTCTGATCAAAACAAACAAATTTATTTTAAGCAGGCTGCTTTCACAAGAGGCTGGTTTGCAGTTTTTACTCCGGTCTAGTCCTGCTGGTTCCCTTTTATTTTTTCCTGCATTTTAGAGAAGAAGAAACTGAGGCTGGGATTCCGTTGTATTTGACTGCTTAGTGGCACCAATGAGAAGTCCCTGAATGTCCCTCACCCCTGCCACAAGCCACATAGGGGATCCCCAGGTAATCAATCCAGTGGAGGAAGGGAAATTGAGTGGGAATTTTCCCCTTGGACCAGGGTTTTTCCAATGTCCTATGTGAAAGGTAATAGATCCGCCAGACACCATTTGCTCTGTACATCAGGGGTGTGTCTGGCTTTAAAGCAAGAGCCCCCACCACTGCCAAAGCCATAGCAAAGATTCGCAACCTAGAGCCCCAGCTTCACTCCCAGCTCCGCCCCGTAGGCTGACAGCCACAATTCCAAGCGGTTCTTGCATCCTCCCATCTGCCGTGAGCAATGGAGGCTGAGGTGGCCTGCCAGGGAGGAACGGGCAGAAGTGAGTGCTAGAGTGTTTGAGAAAAGAAGGGAGGCGTGTTCAGGAGAGCTGAATTGGAGGGGTATTTTTAAGAGGGTTAATTTATAGTCCTGTCATACTCTGAATTTGAGTCCTTTTTTTCCTTTTCAATGGAAGATGGCTGTTTGGTTCCCACTTACTTAACCTGTCTGCACTTCCACTTCTTCTGCAAATGGGGATTCTATGAGCACACAGCGAGACAACACATGCAGAGGATTCGAAAATAAAAACCAGCAGCGATCACTGTCAGCAGCCGCCAGCCCGCCTGTTTGCACAAGTTGTGGCTTGAGAGTCTTTCACTCTTGGCCTCTCTTTATCTAACTCTCCACGTGTTTTTGACCTTCACTTTGTCTGAAAAGTCAAATGCACCCACCAGCTGTGTGCAACAGCACCGTGTGCAGGGTCCAGAGATGCTAGATCCTCCCACCCATCTTCTCTCCTTTAGCCCTCAGAGCAACCCTGGGGAGCCCACAGCATCATCATCTTTGCAAATGAAGAACCTCAGGCTCTGGGAGGGAAAGTGATGTATCCAGGGTCAGCCCCAGGTGTGAATGTGACCTTCAGGAAGCCCCATTACTGAGCCTCCAGCTTCCTCATCTATAAACAGAGGCTCAGGACACCCTGCCCAGGGCTCCCGTGAGGCTCCATGAGGTAATGACTTGGGAAGTGCACCGTCAGCTTCAAGTCCCAGCCAAACGGACAGTGTCGGTGTGAGTCCTTCAGAAGCCCGCTCCTGTCTGGGGCTCAGTGCGTTTGGCAGCAAAAGCTACAGAGGAGAAAAGTTATTTCAAGTGTCTTTTCCTTGGGTGATTTCCAAAATGCATCTCCTCTCTCCAGCTAACAAGTGCAGCACTGGCTTCTGCAGGGACTGTGCACAAAGCAAGTAACTTCCAGTGGACTGACCAGGAGGTAGAAAGGAGATGGGCATGGTGGCCACAGGGAGACAGGATCCAGGAGAAGGCCTCAGGCTGTGCAATCTGAATCAAGTCGTGTCTCCTCTTGGTACTAGCTGTGTGACCTTGAGCCAGCCAGCTGACCTCTCTGAGCCTCACACAGAGGGTTGCTCTGATGAGGGGCTGAGCACAGTAGCTGAGAAGGAGCAGAGCATGGGGTCCATAAGCATTGGGTGAGACCAGGTCCAGGGCTGGGGCTACAGACTTTGCAGAGTGTGGGAGGCAGTGTAGAAACCAAACAAGGGGCCTAGGAGAGAAGAGTCAGCTGGCAAAGCCCAGAAGGGAAGACTGATCCTGTAGGATTTAGCAGTAAACATGCCCTGGACCCAGGGCAGCTGGAGGGCAGACACTGTACGCTTTTCGTCTTGGTGGCTTGGCCCATAGTAGGTATGCAGCAGACATTTAAAAAACTGAGTTTAGGCCAGACAGGAGGAGTTGGGCGGCCAAGACAGGACGATCCTTTAAGGCCAGTGGTTTGAGACCACCCTGGGTATAGCAAGACCTCATTTCTACAAAAACCATAATGAAATGAAAAGTTAGCCAGGCATGGTGGCACATGCCTGTAGTCCCAACTACTTAGCAGGCTGAGACAGGAGGGAAGATGTCTTGAGCCCAAGAGTTTTGAGGTTAGAGTGCGTTATGATGATGCCACCATATGGTAGCCTGGGTGACACAGCTACCCTGTCTCAAAAACAAAACAAAACACAAAACCTGAACTTAACATTCACTTTCCTTTTGGCCTCATGCCCACCGACTAACCTTCATGACGTGTGAAGGAACACGGGCCCTGGTACCTCTTAGAACTCCACGCTGTCTGGCTGGCCAGTTTTGGACAAATTACCTCCCCCACTACCCTCAGTTTCCTTTTCTGTAAATGAGCTAATATTGCCTCCTGAGCAGGGAGAGAGTTAGGGAGAGGCGTGTGAGAGAACCCTACATGGTCTTTGACGCACAGTAGGCATCCCGAATGCGGCCGAATAGACCACGGCTGCCCCGGGCTTCTCTACTCCCACTCAGACTAACTCCCTAAGGAGGTCACAATCAATTTGTCTTTACGTGTCAGATGACACGGTCCAAGCACCTGGGGCGTCCACATCTCTACAGAGTGGAGTTCCGCTCCCTTCTGGTGGCCCTTTGCACACTGCTTCTCCATTGGCTGGACCCAGCGGGGTTAACAACATCCTTACAACACCTCATATTGAGCATCAGCTCTGGATCAAAGAACAAACAGCCCTCGGGGATTAAAACCGGGTCTGTTATCACCGGCACCATTCACCAGTTGTGGGTTTATTAGTGTCTGTGATAGTTCTCAGGTTGAAAGTTCATGAATGAAGGGCTTTCTGGTCCAGTCTATTTTATTCTGAAGCATGGCCTGTGACCTGTTCTATTGATTGTTCGTGAGTGCTTCTCTGATGCCTCCAGATCAAGGCTAAATTCCTGAAGGGTGGGATTGGCTCATTGAGGATTTGTGTGAGGGCGAGTGCAGGGCTTGGCAGGAAAGCCACTCAGGTGGGCTATGTTGGGGATGGGGTCCTCAGAAGGACAATCGACCCACTTGGGATTTGTGTGCCTCTGAAGTCTGAAGCCAGCAAGGGTCTCAGGCAAAACCTTGTCCAACGTCTGGCAAATGTCCGCTTACCCGATAAGCAAAGCAACCGTGTTTCCAGGAGCCACCTCCTCAGAACTGGGAAGAAGGTTCGCCCTGGCATTAAGCAGGGAAAGTCTGGCTTTACCCCCTGGCATTGCGGGAGGCTCCCTATAGTCACCCGCATGGGCTTGGAGACCTTACCTGCAGTGCTCCCTTCCGTAGGCAATTCTGTTGTGTGGCCTACAGAAGCCACATGTGCTTTTGGCCCATACAAATCAAAATGTGAAGGCACATTCTCTAAGCCCACCTTCCTCCCCTCCAGCCCCCGTGTCTTCCTCTGCTTTTTCTTAGGATTTCTCTCCACCCACCTCCCACAGGCAGTGAGGAGTTCTCCCAGCCTCCAACATCTAGCAAGACTGAGAGTTTGATCTTAAAACCAGCCCACCCCACTCCCCTGCTGCCCGCTCCAGCACGCTGGCTCTGACACCTGGGCCTCTGCCTCCAGGCCCCTGAGCTAATTACAGGCTTCCCTAAATCATTGTAAGGAAAAGCTAATTAAATCAGGGCCGGCTATTAATTTGCTGGCTAAGGACAGGCAGCCCAACACCTCTCTTCAATGCCAGGGTCCTGAAACCATGGCTTGCAGTTTCATTTGAGTTTGAGAAAAGGGTTTTATCTCTCTTTTTTTTTCATTAAATCATAGCTGTGTACAATAATGCAATCATGGGGTACAATGAGCTGGTTCCATATACAGTCTGAAATATTTTCACCGAACTGGTTAACTTAGCCTTTGTGGCATCTTAGAAGGGTTTTATCTCTTAAAGCTGATTTTAGGAAGAGCAGAAAGAAGGGGCTTTTGCACCATGTTCAGGTGACCATGTGGGATCGGGCTGGGGGCCGGGTTGCAGCCGAATGTGCAGCTAGGGAAAGGCGCGTGAGAAGGAGAGCGGGGCGTCCCTGCACCCACTGCAAGCAGTTGTATGGTGTGAGCAAACCAAGCCCTGTTGCTTGGTGGGTGAGGACCCTTGAGCAGGAGCCTCCACACATAAAGCAGCCAGGGACACTGGCATGGAGCACAGAGTGAGTGCTGAGTCAATGTTTGTTGAATGAACAAGTGACTACAAGTGCCTGGTACAGTGCCATGCACAGGGTAAACACCCAAACTGTATTGCTTCTCTTGTCCCCCTTGAAATCATCTTTTGGAACTATAAACATTCACAGGACATGGTAGCTTAAGTTCCTAAACCTTTACATGAAAAAAATTTATTGCATGTTTTCTCCCTTTGTGATTCGAGGGTGAGAAGTCAGAGGTGGGGCACATGGGAACAAGGTCCACCTCCTGGGGCCCCAGCACTCTCACCACCAGACCAGAGCCAACTGCTCTGCCCCTTCCTCGGCCTCTGTGCCCAGTCTATGAAGCTGAGCTCCCCGATGGAAGTCCCAACTGTGACTCTCATCCCCTTCTTGCTCCCTTCCCTGGTTAGCTGCACCCTTGGCAACTCCTTGAAAGGGCCAGGATATTGCATGTGGCGCTTGATTATTCACTCCCGCCCCAACCACTTGATTATAAACAGCAGGTGATGTCCATAACTAATGACAGAGACCCCTCTGGGGGCAAATCCATGGTAGGACTAAGGACCACCTGTGTGTCAAGGTCAGCGCAGTGCCCAGGCTGCAGACCCTGGTCTCTGCTTTGAATCCCAGCTAACTATGTGACCTTGGGCAAATTACCTAACCTTTCTGTGCCTCAGTTTCTTCCTCTGCAAAATGATTATGATGGTAACAGTACATCCCTCGTAGGGTTGTTGTCAGAGTGAAATCAGCTCCTATGTGCCAAGTGCTTCCTAGTACAGGGCCTAGTGCATACTTGGCACTCCACAAACGTTAGCCCTTACTCACGTTAGCCTCACCAGAATGAGGCTCTTACTCAGCCTTCACCAGGGCCCAGCCCAGCAGGTACGATGGTCCCTGAAGCCAGGGAGAGGAAGCCACTTGCCCACGGTCAACAAAACTCCTGCTCCACTCCTGTCCCCCAAAGAGAGTCAGACAGCACCTGTCTGTGCAGGGCAGGGATAGGGAAAGAAGGTTCCAGAGAAGAGCTGGCCCTCCCTCAGAAGCGCAAGTGGCTTTGGGAGGTGGCTATAAATATGAGAGGCGAGGGGCTTTCTAACTAGGCCAGGAATGTGTGTTAGTCATTGAGGTCAGAACGGGCCACAGCGGCCCTCGGCTGGGAAAAAGCACTAGCAGGAGTGAGCACTCCCTGGGCTCAGCTGAAGCAGGAGAGCAGAGGCTGAGGAGGGGGCTTGGCCAGGCAAAGGGTGGTGCTCTCAGCTCAGGGGCATGTGGAACCCCCAGACCTTTGCTGTGGGACTGGGGCCACCCCCAGAGGTAGCTCCTGCTCTAACCTCCAGGAAATCTTTCTGCAGCTCTGACCAGGTCAGCTGCCCAGTGCCTACCTATGGGCTAAGGCCAATCCTCAAAGGCAGATGTTTTGGGGCAGTTTAGTAACTGGGCACTTATTTTAATATGTTGGGAGAAAAGTAGGATGAGCCAGCAATTCTGTGATGCCATGGCTATGCATGCTTAAGTTAATGCTACGTGGAGATATACATGTACGGGGTGGCCGTAAAGTTCGCGCGCTATTTAAAATAGTGTGTGATTTTAAATTGCACATGAACTTTATAGCCACCCTGTTTGGTTTTTTTTAAGGGAGTTGATTTCAAGACAAATAGTCAGTATAGGCTGAGACTCATGGACTGGCAAGATATCACTGCTGGATTCTGAGGGGTGCTGACCCATAGGCTAACTACCTGCCTTCTTGCTGTGGGCTTCTAAGCTTTCGGGGACTCACACCCCAACCCCACTCAACTTCACTCTTGCTGCGCCTGCTGTGAATGCCCCACATCCCTTCAATTGGCAAGGCCAAGTAAAGTGAGTTCCTCACTGCAGCCTTCAGGCTCCTGTCCTTCCCCGGCCACCCCCACATCACGGGAGGTCATCACACTTGTGGTCACTGCTCCCTGGGCAACAGGGAAAGCAAGCTCTGGGTCCACTTGTGTGCCTACCCGTGGGCCCCAGCTCGGCGCCTGGGGCCAACCATAGGCCCAGGAGCTGACACCAGTCCACATTCTAGAGCTGTCACCGCCTGGTAGAAGGCAGGGCACAAGCAGCCTCACCTCTTTGGCCTCAGCGCCCCACTATCCATCAGATGGGGACAACAAGCTTCCTTCCCCAGTGGGGCTGCAGGGATTCAATGAGTTTACTCCACCTGAGGGCGTCCCTAGCCCAGTACTCCACAAGTGGTGCCCTGAGGATCAGCACAGCTGACACTGTCATTATCAGGGTCCAGTGGGTATTCATTAAATGAATTCCTGGTTGTGCAGGCCAGAGGGGAGGTAGGTAAGAATGGAGCATCTGTACACTTGGTTAGGAACAAGAGAAAATTCTCAGTGGCTATCACCTCCACTCCCCTCATTTTGAACATGGAGAGGCTGTCCCTGTGGCACCCTGGGACTAGGACCCAGGACACCCACCCTTCAGACCTTGGTGCTCCACCACCACCTGCCTCCCCGGGCCGAGGGAAAGGGTGGCCAAGACCAGGAAGCCTGACATTTGCAGGTCTCTAAGAGAAGCAGTCTCCCCCCCACCCAAAGCCTGCCTCAGTTCCCCCTTGTGGACCCAGGTGACCCGAAGAGGAATTCCAGGCGCTCTGGTCCTCACTGAGTCTCGGCAGGGGAGTTCTCACTTCACTGAGGCAGTAAATCAAAAGCCTCATTCTTTGTAGATTCCTCAGATAGGTAGGAGCAGACGTGACCTTTGTCGTTTGTTATTTTTAGCAGCGCAGCCGAGGAATGATAAAAACCTGTACGGGAGCTGACTATAAATAACATGCCTGTGGCTTTCTTTAAAAAAAAACACACACACACACATCTGAAAACTATAGATCTAAACAGTGTTGCCCTTCAAAGTAGAATGACAGCAGTCGCCTGGTGCTTCACCGTCAGCCAGCCAGTTTCACAAAAGCTATCACTGGGGCTCACCGTGCAATTCTGAGTAGACACCATTGTAAGTTCCCACTTTGCAGATGAGGGAACAAGGAATGAGATCAGCCAGGAAAGCTGAGGGCGCAGCGCCCGATGCGGGGAGAGCTCCCCATAGATATTGCTGTCATCATCATGAGTGATTTGCCCAGTGCCCCACGGGGAGATGGGGCAGAACCAGAACCCGCATCCCGGGGCCACCTGTCTCCATGGTTTTTAGTCCACCAGCTGCTAACAGGCCTTTGGGGCTGAGGGAAGAAGAGCTAAGATGTAGAAAAGTCAGAGGAGTGGGTAGTTGATGTCGTGGAAACTTCTGGATACGAGTTTGAATGAAAAGGTGGTATCTGGGGTGCTGTAGACTGAGAAAAGGGGGGCTGTGGAAGGGGCTTAGGGGTTCAGCAATAAGAAAGGAAAACCAAGGAGAGGGAGTGAGATTATTGGCCAACAGTTTTTAGGGCAATGGCACACCAGAGTCACCTTACCCCAACACTGCCCTTTGGGCAGAGTGGCGAAAGTCGGGCAAGCACGGTGGCAGATAAGAGCAGCTTATCAACCCTGGGATGGGAGTCAACAGAGGCCCAGGGCCGAGGCAAGGACAGCCAGTGGCAGAGAGGAGCAGATTTAGGAAAATCAGATCAGAAAGCGGACCTGAAACTTGAAAGATAATGAACTCCAGGCCCCCATGTGGAGGGGCTCACTGGTGTGCTAGTAAATGTTTCATAAAGCTTGTTCTCAGGGAGGCCGATGTCCCGCTTTGTGTTTTCCAATTTCTGTGGTGTAAATGCTCTCGCCTTGGCACACTGTAATCAGCGTGAGCTCACTGATACACACGATCAGCTCTCCCAAGCCAACATGAAGAACTCCACAGCACCACTGGCAAGGCAAGACAGCTGCCACACCAAGCCCCCAAAGATCCTTTGTCCCAGTTGTTACGAGAAAAGAGAGGAGGGGCTCGAGGGTGATTTCTGTCATTCATTGTGCATGGAACACATGACAGGCCAAGTGTTTTATGGACTATCTCTGTGAATTCTCAGGAGAAGACTCGGGTAGATGTTATTGCCATGTTATTGACGAAGAAACCAGGTTCAGAAAGATGGAGAGATTTTCCCACGGTCACACAGCCCAGATTTGAGCCCAGGCCTGTGTGAGTTCAGAGCCCCTGCCCCAGCCGTATATACCTGGCCAGGGTAGTCTTGGGACCTGAACAGGTTTTCAGGCAGGGGCTTGTAGGTAGGTTCCTCTGTGGGGCTGGCAGCTGAGAGGTCCCACCAAGTCTCAGGAGAAATGGTTACCACCTGGGGGAGGCCCTCAGAGGCTTGGGACACCTCCCCTGGGGAGGGAGCAGAAAAGGAACACTACCTCGCCCCTCAGGAGAGAGGCACCTTTCACTACCCCATAGGGTTCCCCAAATCCTCCCTCCCTCTTTCCTTCTTTGCAGTCAAGTATCTGCCTCCCAAGCCTTGCTCCTACTAGGCGGTCCTCTCACCACCAGACGTGTAGTAGGTGCTCAATTAATGCCAAAGAAATGGACCAGCGATGTCTTCAGACTCTCATTTTGTTTGAGATCAAAGATGAGCTCCTCTATGATCTAAAAGTATTGTCACCTTTGCAGAATACAGATGGAGAAGCAGGCTAGACTTTGCTGAGCACCTACTATGTGCCACATGCATACACTTTACTCATTCACGCCTCCCAACACTCCCATAACTTTAGGCATTATTCTCCCCCTTCCACAGATATCGAAACTGAAGTTAACATTGGCTGAGCAACAAGCACAAGGCCACCCAATTGTAAGTGGCAAAGCTGGGCCTCAAATCCTACATGTCTTTAATCCCCAAGTCCCTACTCTATGCTCCGTGTCCCCTAGAAAAAAATAGCACCTGTGTCTAAGAATCTACTCACCATTTGCAGAGGTCCTTCCATGTCTGTCTTGCGTTTGGTCATCACAAACCAGCCTAGAGGGCTGGCAGGTCAGGCAGGGAGGCTGCAGGAATGAGTCCGGACTCCCTCCTGGCCCACAGCAGTTGTCCCACCTCAGCTGACTCCCGGTCTAGGACTGCCCACTGGTGGGCTTGTAGTAAGAGAGCTGGCCCAGCCTTCTAGGGAGTCTCCTGGACAGAGGGCCTGCAGAGTGGGCCACCCAGGCCTGGACTGTCCCCACTGGACGGAGGGCCTCCTTGGAGAGCCGTGCCCATCCTGTTTAATCCCTAAAACCCTTTCCAGTAACCGCCTTGCCAGGATAAGGACAGAAATCTGTGCAGTGGCCCACACGGCCCCCGCCCCTTCTCCTTTCCCTTGCTCACCCTCTCTCCCAATTCCTGTGAACTGCTCAGCCTTCCACCTCCGGCCCAGGCATCACCCACCTGGGAAACCCTCTGTGGGCCCTCCTGCCGTGTGTGCTCATGGCCTCTGCCCTGTCGCCTCAGAGTCTCTGTCCATGTACGTTCATGGGTGTGATCATTTCACGCACATACCACGGGCTCTTCTGCTCACACCATACCCCCAGCCCCCAGCACAGCACCTGAGAAGCAGGTACTCCGTGGATATTTGCGGAATAAATCAGCAAATGGAGAAGCAGGAAGCATATGGCATCATGCCTATTTGACAGATGAAGAGCCTGAGACCAGAGAGGTTGAGGGTCTTGCCCCAAATCACACAACCCATCAGGATGAAGCAGGGATTTGAGAAAAATCCTTCAGTCTCCAGCCCCTAAGCTCTTTGCACCTCCCCCTGCTCCCTTGCACGTGGGGTACAATGGGGGCCTGAGAGGCAGATGAGCCGCTCAGTCCCAGAGAGTGGACTTGAGTGTGAAGCAAGTGTGTTTGCACTGAGAACCCTGGCTGCCCGGAGTCCTCATGGGAGCAAGCACTCCAGGAAAGAGCCACGTGCTCATTCCGGCTCTGGCTTTGAAACCCTGGGCCTGTTTCCTCCACTCTCCAAACCTCGGTTCCTTCATCCATGAACTGGGGGTGATACTGTCCACATAGCAGGGCCACTGGGGGCAGAGGTGGGTGTAGTGTATTTAAGTGTGTACTTAAGTGTGCATATTAGCATGCAGGGAAGTGCTCAGTAGAGGTAGCTGATGTGGCCCCTGTGCCATCCATGCCACTTGGGCTGACACACAGATACCTGGGGTGGCCACACTCTCTTCCCTAACTTCTTACTCATTGTGGTCCCAGCGCTATTGGCTACCCGCTCTGCCAAGTCTCAGTCGTCAGCCTTCTGCCCCGTCCTTTCCCTGCTGGGAGCCTCCTCAGCAGGACCACAAGTGAGACATCACAGGCTTTGGGAAGGACAATGAATGCCACGTTTGCACCCGCAATCCACGTGGCTATGCACCCTCGAGCCAGCCACCCACCCTCTCTGGGCTTATTTCCTCACCTCTAGGTTGAAGACTGATAACCTCAGACTCTCCTGGGTTGAGGAGTAAGTGGTAACTCGTGTGTTAAGAGCCTGGCACCCAGTAGATGCTCAGTAAACGACAGTCTCCCTTCTTTCTTCTCCTGATATTCCTGGATTCACCCCCCCCCCCACCGACCTTCTGTTTCCTCTTCCCTCCTCTTTCTTCTTCCTTCAGGGAGTCAGCCCTCTAGCAAGAGTGAAAACACACACACACGTGTACACACTTACACACACGTTAACTAGCGATCCCAGCACAGTGCCTCACATTCAGTGAGAACTGAATGAATATTTCTTGACTGAATGATCCAAAGAAATTACTATTATTAATAGTAATTATTAATAGGAATTGAGATGCTGGGCCCTATGTAGCTAGAAGGGAAAACTTAGAGATCAGGGCTTCTTCCTGGGTGTGCTCAACTCACCTTGAGTCCAGCCCTAGGCTCAAGCATCATGGTCCCAGCTGGGACCTCTCTGGACAGTGTTGTCTGAGTGAAGTTGGGGTCTCCCTTCACCCTTTTCAAGCTGGGCATGCTGAGGGAGCCCCAATCACTGACAGGAAGCAGCATTCCCAAACCAAGACCCCCAAATAAGTCCAAAGAGCATTTCCAGCACCACAGAGTTGCAGACACAGTTTAAAACTACTAGGGAAATTGCTTTTTCATTCAACAAACCTGCATCAGTTCAGTCAATATTTATTGAGGCTCTGTGCCCAGTGCTAGGGATATCACAGGAAAATGGGGCCCAGTTTCCTATCCCCATGGAGAACCCAGCCTGATGGACAAGATAGATGCACATAAAAAGGTTAATTGCAACGAACTCTTTGGACTGGTGGAGGTGAGGGTGGGGGCTGGTGGAGGAAAAGGGAAGGGAAGTGGAGGGGAGGGGAGGAGCAGTTGGAACAGGGTCTTGAAGGATGAATAGGAGTTCTCCAGGCAGGGAGGTGGGCAGGGAAGTCACCCTGGCAGTGTGGAAAACCCATGCAAACACACAGAGGTGTGGAAATGCCTAGGGAGCAAAGAAAGACTTGGTGTGGGGACAGGGTGATGGGATGGAATAGAATTATTTTCCAGGCCTCATAAGACAGTGAGAACTTCAGATTTTATGCTAGGAGCACATGAGAAACAAAGAAGGGGTTAGAGGAATTTAGAAAGCTTCCTAAGGCTGCAGGAGGGTAGTAAATGGGCAGAGGACAGGAAGGGAGGAGGTGGGGAACACAGGATTAGGACGCAAGCATGCTGGATGGCAGTGGGCAGACTATACGTATTGTATGTACATGGGGCATTAGCCCAAAATGGTACCATGCGTGAGACCTGTTTCCTAGCCGTGGAAATGGCAGCCTCCCCCAGGGAGTCCTCTGACAGTAGCTCCTGGTTCCCCCAGTTCTGTTTTCTTCCAAGAGGAAAAGCACCAGCTCCCTAATTGGCCCCCTAGGCTCGTCTGCAGTAACCCTGTGAACTCAAGGCCTTGCTCTTAGCCTCTGGTCTTGCAGAGGGAAGACAGGTCAGGAAGACATGCCCAGTGCTATAGGAAACCCAGATCTCCAGTGGCTCCCAGACCCTGGTTCACACAGGGCCTCACATAGTCTCAGTTTCAAGTCCTTGTTCCCCTATTCACTCTGTGACCATGGGCACCATTGTTTTACCTGTCCCTCTGTTTCCTCATCTGTAAAATGGGAATAAAAATATGATCTACCTCCCAGGGTTTTGTGAGGACCACACAATAAGGTATACGCATGGATGGCCTGGAGCATAGTAAGATGTCCACGAGAATGGTGTCTGGGGGCAAGTCACCACAAGCCAGGCCTGCATCAGCCTTACTGAGGGTAAAAATAGGAGGGACGGGGGACTGAAGACCCGGGCTCAAATCTCAGCAGGGCTACCCTGGGCCTGACAGCATCCTGGAGATCAGCCCAGCCCAGCCCCACAGGTGGCATCTGAGAGCATCACGTCTCAGTAAGAGGAGCTGCAAGAGACCCGCTCCCAACACTTTCCCTGGGGCCTCCCCGAGAGTTCCACCCCTCTGTTTCTTTTGTTCATAACAGCTGCCATCTCCTTTAACTTGCAATCATGCCAAATAAATAATATCATCCCCATTTAGCAGATGAGAAAACTGGGCCTGAGGGAGGTTGAATCATTTGCCCAAGGTCACACAGCGGATAAGTGAGGGAGCCAGGAGTTGAACCCAGGTCTGTGTGGCCTCAAAACCTCAGATGTGGTTATCTGAGGGAATTTGGGGCTGTAGGGGAAGTGGGGAGTGGGTACAGAACCTCAACATGGCTGTAGGGGAGATTTGGACCAAGCCAGCTTATGTGATCCTCTGGATCCACAGTCCGTGGCCTCTCAAAGTCATGGGCCTAGGAGTCCCTGAGCTGTCTGCCTCAAACTTGAGTAACTTTAGGCAGAGACAGAGAGAAAGGCGTAGGGTCTGAGTGGAACAGATCTGGATTCTGATCTCACTCTGGTTCTCATTGGCTCTGCAACTTTTAAGCAAGTCCCTGAAGCCTCCAGGTCTCAATTTTCTCTTCCATAAAATGGGTAGGAGCCCAGTCTCTTTGAAGGTGATCTGTGGAAGTCAGAGGAGACATGACTGTGAGGAGCCTTTGGAAATAACTTCTCATCCCCTGAGGGGCCCAGTTAGCATCTCTTTGTGGTGACAGTGGCCCCAGGACCCCTATCCAAGTGTCTGAAGCCCCTGAGCCAGGCGAGGTAACTGCAGGTGTAACCCACATTCACGCTTTCCAGAAAGAGGAAAGGTAAGAGGGAGCCTGTGTTGTATAGAAAGGACACAGCTGGCCTCTAGTTACATTCAATTCTCCTCCCTCAGACCCATCTGGACCTACTTCATCGGTCTCCTTTGTACAGAGTGCCTTTGGCAGACTGGACCAAGCTCCCCACCCCCTCCCTGGGCAGACTGACCCTCTCCACTCACCCTCTGGGTGGTCCCAGGACCACTCCCCATGGGACAACATGTGGTCTGGTCAACTAAACATTGTCGGAAAATAAGACCAGTGGCTCTCCCCTCCCCTCCTGTATTTCTGGTACCTTTCTCCAACCCTGACCCTCAATCCGTGTCCACCATAAGCCAAATCAGGTTGGAGGCAGAAGCCATCAGTAATCCTCCCAGCTGGCCTCCTGCCTCCTTCCCCCTCTTCCCTGTGGGTGACCCTGACCTGCCGTTTCCAGCCTTCCTGGAGTTACAACACTAGGGCCATTGTTTGTCTAATTTCACAACACCTCTGCCCTTCCAAAACCCCTGCCCCCGCCCCCAACATATCCTGGAAGGACAGGCCAGATGACGCAGGTGTGTCTGCTGCAGGAAGGGGTGGCACTAGGGACAGGGCAAGGCAGGTGATGGATGTCTATGGCCAGGTTCCACCCTCAAGAGTGACCTTAGGCAAGCCATTTACCTTTTTTCTTGAAGGCTCAGTTTGCTCAACTGTAAAATGGGAGGATAGAATTGGAGGTTTAGAGAGTCCTTCTGGTTCTGTACTTGATAAATCAAATTTACACAGCAGCAGACTCACTCAAGTCTTTACCACGGCACCTGCCATATGCTGAGACCTGAGACCTGGGATTGTGAAGATACATGTCTGATACATGTCATACCCCAGTGAGAGAGAAAGGCATGTAGACCATCACAATGCAGGGTAGTTAGAGCTGGAATCTAGAGGCATGAACCAACTTAGATTGTGGAATCAGGAAGACTGACTATCCAGGGAAAGGAAGTATGATTGGGCTTTGAAGGATGCATAGGAGTTTATGGGCCTAGAAGTGACATATGTGCAAGGAAAAAAACCTTCAAACAATGCTGCTCAACATTTGGGCTGCTTCGGGAGATAGGAAACATCCAGTCACTAGTGGGTGGATGTAGAAACTCAAGGACACAGGGCCTGGAATGCCAAGAAGACAAGAGCTGAGCTGGGTACCAATTACAGTCTTAGATTCTAGGAACCAAACCATGACTGCCCAGGGTGTTGGTGAGGGCCCAGACCACCCCAAACAGGAGCTAGTGGGCAAGCAAGACTCAGGACTTCCAAGTGGACAAGAGTTGGAGACATTCAGTCAGCCCATGCTCACAATGGCCTTCACATATAGGGATCCCTGGGCCTGGACCCTCAGTCACAAGTTTGATTTACCTCTTACTGGCTGTGCCACCTTGTCCTGGCCACTGCACCCCTCTGAACTACACAATCTTTCTCATCTGAACCTTTGGTGCTCACAGCAGCCACCCAGCAGTAGCTGAGAGGATCAAATGATTTACTGTTTCATAGGTGGCCTTTACAAACTGCAAAGTGTGCTAGACACAGAAGGGGTGTTTGCTGTCAAAGTGGGTGGCTCATAGCAGGGGCTGTCTGTTTTATAACCAGGGAAAGTGATCGGCCCCCAAAGATGTTGATGCGACATGGTGGGATCCCCAGCACAGACAGGCATGCTCAGACCAGATGTGGATTGCAATGGGCCTTTCACACTCTGCCCTTCTTTGCCCACTCTCACTCCAACCCTCCCAGAACACCTGTACTTGGCTGCATTTGGCAGAGTAGCGCTGCCTCTAGGCTCTTGGAAAGGGGGACTCCTGGCCTGGCTTTGGCCCATGGGGTGGACACTGATTAGGGCCAGTGGTGACTTAGAAGCCTATTCAGAGGAGTGGCTAGTGAAATGCCCCTAACTATACTCCCAAGAAGGTAGCGTTCCCCCATGTGTACTCCCAAGATGAGGGAAAAGTGAGGCTGCTTTGGGAGCCCCCAACCCTGAGCTTTTGGTGTGGGGCGAGGTGCCTCTCTGAGGAGTATCTGGGATGCTCTCTCAGAATCCCAGAAGAGAGCCTTCCCTAACCTCTGAGCCACACCTCTGCCCCAGTGGAGCCAGGGTCTTGAATGTCCCCCCAGCGCTCGTTATCCTTAGCTTCTCGGCCTGGCCAAGCACGGGACCCTTTGATGGGGCAGAAGGTTAAAGAGTGTGGGGGTCTCAGCATGGTCCTCCTGCGGGGTCCCTGCCACTGGCACTCCCAGTTCTCCCTCCTGATGCCCCTCTGCACGGCTGGGTTCTGATTTTGGTGCAGTGCAGACTTTCAGCTTAACGAGACAAATTGATATTCTGTGCCAGCCCAGGGATAGAACAGCAGCTTGGGACGCTCACTCGGGCAGGCAGCTCAGAGGTGGGCAAGGGGTGGAGGCAGGGGAAGGAACAGTTTCCTTCTGGAGCTGCCTCTTGGGGCAACTCCCAGCCCTGTCCCTGGCCCCACATGTGCCCCCTCTAAACCGATAGGAGCCCTGAGTTGCTGGTCTTGAAGGTCCTTCCACCTCCAGTGACCTCCTGGAGGGGGCAAGGCAGTGTAGAGGCTTCAGAATCCTAGAGAAGCCCCCCAGCCTCTGTGACCTCCTAACCTTGCTCCTAAGGCTTATCTCCCACCCACCTGGAGCTAAAGGGGCAGCAGGTCTGCCAGAGATGAGGCAGGAAGAAGTGGGCGGCTGGCTGGGGGTTCCATTCCTGTAGACTCACCCCACGGTGGTCAGCCCCCAGCTCATCACAGATGTTCCTGTAGATTAGTGGGTGTAGAGACACGTGCAGACAGCCCTGCAGGTGGGCACCCGGCAGCACAGAAATGGCCCCTAGAGCCTTCTGCTAGGCCGCCCTGCCGGGGCAGGTGGGGGACACACAGGCTGGGCGCTAGGTTGCAGGGGCAGTGTTCAGCTGGCAGCAAGGAGCATGCTGTGGGCTCTGCCATAGCCCTAGCTGTGTTGAAACTGTGAAGTCCACTTCTCCCCTCACGTGACCTTTGCCCCCAAGTCTGGGGGTGTCCCAAACAGAAAGAGTAGGGACAGAGCCCATGCCGCACCAAACCACTGCCCCAGCAAGTAGGGGATACCTGAGCCCATCTGAGCAAAATCCTCCCCTCGCTGCTTTAACTTCCCCCGGCCACCACTCTCGGGACCCCCTCCCCTCCGGCTCAGCCCAAGCCTACCCTCTCCATGCCCTTGACATTCCCTCCTGCTTCTGGGGAGCGGGCACATTCCTGGGACTCTGCCAGCTTCAGGTCCTCATGATCCCACGGGAGGAATTAAAGCCGCAAACAACACCGTGGTGGTTCGGTCCACACCCCCCCACCCCCACTCTCCTCCCCTCGTCCCTCCCTCGTCCCTCCGCCGTCCTCCCCGCCTCCCCCGAGATCGCGTTTTGCCGGCGAGATGCTCCCCTAGCAGCGGCGCCGGCGCCTCCGCCCCCCGCCCCCCAGCCGCGCGGGCAGGATGGTACAGTCTGCAGAGGGACCCGGGCACGCCGGCTGGGCTCAGCCGCGGCACCAGCTGCCGCACAGCGATTACGGGGCTGCCCGCCTGGAAACCGTGTAGGATTGGTGGTGATTTTCATAGCCAAGTAAGTACCGGCATCCCCCAGCATGAGAAAATAAAAAATAAAAAGCGCCCCACTCCGCTGTCCCCTCCCTCCCTTACCCATTTTATTTCGTTTCATTTCTTTTGATTTTTCTCAGTGCTGATGGTGGTGGCGGTGGCAGCGTGGAGGGGGGGTGCGAGCGGGCTTGTTTATCTGGCAGCGGCTGAGGCTGCGTTAGGAACCTCCGCACCGCGGCTGAGGGAGACACTCGTATGAGGGTCCGCGTGTTGGGGGGTGCAGCTGGATGCTGGGGACTCGGGCAGGGGGGCCTCGGACAAGCGGATGCGGGGGGTCTCAGGTAGATTCCGGCAGCTTCTGGACTGCAAATGCCCCCAAAGGATGTTATGCAAGGGCCAACGAGCCTGTGGCAGGGGACAAGGTTCTCTTCTCTCTGAGCCGCGTCCCAGGGAGAAGAGGACCAGAGAGTGCCCCCTACTCATCCTGTCCAGAGTCCCAGGAAAGGGGATAGGGGAGGCCCCCGTGGAGGGCCCCTTTGGTAGAGTGGGCTGCTATGTGCTAGATCTTTGGGTTAAGCCTGCTTGGTGGTGTAGCAGCAGGGACGTGTCCCTGGGTCCCCTCCATGGCCAGGAGGGGGACAAGAATGGGGCTGGCCAGGCCATTTTGCAGCAGTCATGCTGGGTGGTGGAGCTGGCACTGTCCGCCCGGAAGCCTAGTTCCTGGGCCGGCCTCAGTGGCCTGGGCTGAAGGCTAGGGCACCTGGGGCCCCTCCCTGCCCCCTGCAGGGTCAGGAAGGGGATCTGCATCAGGGGCCTCGGGACTCCCTGAGGGTAGGTTACTTCCCACAGCCACCCCTTGCTAGCCAGGTGGCCATTCTACACCACAGCTGTCCTCTGCTGTCCAGGTTGTACGGGAGAGGTCTCCGGCTTGCCCCTGTCAGGCAAGGCGCCTGGGGGTCTTGGGGCCCCCACACAGAGGCCCGGCTAGGCTCGACCTTCAGAAGGGTAAGTGAGCAGAGGCAGGGGGTCTTGGTGTGACGCTGCATGGCCTGAGACCAGCGGAGAAGGGGCTCCCCTCTTCTCCTGCATTGCTCTCCAAATCTGAGAGGAGGCAGAGCTGACGTTTGGGGCATTTCCAGGAGCAGTGGGCGCCATCCGGAGAAATTCTCCTTTGACGTGTGCAGTAGGAGGGGGCTTGGAGCAGGCCTCAGGGGCCTCCGCCTGCTAACTTCGTTGGAGGAGCAGTGGCAAGGAAGGGGAGGGGGGTTCCAGGAAAAAGGCTGATGGCCCATATATTTTGCCACCTTTCACACCCTCAGTCCCATTCACATCAGGGCTTATCTGTGTCCACAGATTTACACAGACGCACAGATGCAAATACAGTACCCGGAACCATGCATGGCATATGTTCAAATCACAGACACACATATGGAATGCCCACGCCCACAGCCCAGCACCTGTAAATACGGCTCACAGCCCTGAACACCACATGCTCACGTGAGGAACACAGCACATGTGTGAAGGCAGCGCACGCACACACCTGGGCGTGCAGCATGCCCACATGTAGCACTAACTTGGAAATGCAGCAGGCTGCATGCAGTGCCTGCAGCACCCACAAATGTGTGTGCCCGTGTGAGGGCTGGCCCAGGTGCCAAAACAACAGGCACGTACATATGAGGCTCCCAGTGCCATCTGCATGCCTGTCCCTGCGCAGCAGGCACCCAGCAGGCTGGGATGTGCCCACAGGTGAATGTCGGTCACACACATAAGAAGACGGCAGTGGCACCTGGACTCAGCACCTCTGTGGGTGCTGCCTGCACACACCATCCCCTCAGCTTCTAGGAGCGAAGGTGGCTCTGTAGGCGCTGGGCGGGGGGGAGCTTGCCCCTTAGGGGACGGCCCATAAGCCAGAGGGACACTAGTGGCCACCACAGCCCCACACAGACTTGAGGGGAGGCCAGTTCACATTCCCAGGGACCTGTGATTGGTCTCAGCAAGGCCATCTTGGGTTATGGATGTTCTTCAGAGAAGGCTGCCAGGAGTTGGAAAGGAGACAGAGGAGGAGTGGGGCAGGGCTGCTGCCCACGGTCCACCCCATCAGGAACTCAGACTAGCCCCACTGACCCCTTTCCTAGCACCCGGACAGCCAACCCACTAGTGTGGGGACCCTGAGAGCTGGGGCCTGGGACACCTCCAGTAGCCCCAAAGTCCCCTCCAGACTGAAGGTCAGAAATCTACCTGTGGTTTATGCTGTGTGCAGACCTGGATACTGGCACCTCCCTTTGCTCCCCTTTTGTCCCCTCTCCCTTACCCCATCCAGCCACAGGTATGGGTCACGGGACCCAGGTAAATAGCAATAACCCAGCCAGCATTCACCAAGCTAATTGCTTTGCATGCATCACCTCAGCAGGGCCACCCTCAGCCCTGTTATCCCCACATACCAGGTGAAGAAGCTGTGTCCAGAGAAGTGAAGTCACTTACTCAAGGTCACACAGCTGGCACACAGCAGAGGTGAGGTAGAAGCCAGGCTGTCGTGCTCCCTGCTTACCCTCTTTAGCCAGCTGGGATGTGGCCACTTCCAGTTGGGGTACCAACACCTTGGGAACCAGCAGACAAAGAACTTAGAATTTTTGACAAGTCTCCAAGAAAGGGCAGAGAGGATCTCCTGTGGGTGAAGGCAGAGGCCTCCCCAGGCAGGTGTGGTCCTGACTTAGGCAGCTGGACAGCTCTGCCTTCCCTTTGCTCCGTGGAGTTGATAAGGCCTAGAAAGCCAAAGCAGGAATTTGCTTTCTGAGGTCACCTAGCCAGGCCCATTTATAGAAGGGAAACTGAGGCCCCGCCAGGCGAAAGGACTTGGCCAAGGTCACACTGTGTTCTCTGAAGAGTTGGGATTCTTGCCAACAGGGGTCTGTCTATTTGGGCCCCTGGTTTTCCCCAGGTGTGTGACTCCAGGTCTAAAGGATGAGGCCCCTGGGCCTGACCTCTGCTCCTGATGAGCTGGGTAACCTTGGGCAAGTCCCTTACTTTCTCCGCATCCCAGTCTCTCATCTGTGGCCAGGCTGGCCTGTTCCTGCCCTACCTCACCCCACAGCTGTCTGAGAGCCCACAGCTATGTAGAGGGCCATGCACAAAAGTATGATTAGCATCAGGACCTAGAGCCAGAGCAGGTGAGCACCTTGCTGCTGACATTGGCTGATTCCAAGGTCAGGAGGGGAAGAAAGGAAGGGAAACCTCTAGTTTGGATGGTCTCAAACATTAATGGACCTAAAGAGCACATGGGCCCCTCCCTGATTACTCAGGAGGCCTGGAGGCTACATTCCAGCATATTCCCTGCATTTTCACCCCTTTTACTCTGCACCCCAGAAAGCTGATATGAATGAGAGTGGGTTTAGCAGAACTCTTAGGCTCTCGGAGCTGGGGGTGGCCTGGACATCCTGCTGTTCCCCTGGCTTCTGCCACATCGGGGAGACTGAGTCTTTCACCTACCATCTTCTAGCAAGCCCCACCTCCTGGCCTCACTCTTCACAGCTAAATAAGGCCCTCTCAGGGATCACTCAACCCTCAAATCCAAAATGAGGCCACCTTCTCAGAAGGCGCCTGAGAGGAGTGCTCCAGAGAGACTCACCTGGCCTTGGGTTCAAGTCCTGATCCTGTCTCTCCCCAGGTGTGTGACCTTGTGAGAAATGGCTGTTTCTGGCTGAGCCTCAATCTTCCCTTCTCTAGAACTACAGATTTAAATCAGAACTACTGGGAAATTGTCAAATAATGTGTGTGAAGGAAGTGGCTGGCACTTAGTAGGTACAGGGTCAGGTTGGAGGGTACAGGGTCACGGCTCCTCTCAGCCTCCCCCAGCTTCCAAGGGACTGCTGCAGAGCTGTCTGAGTGCCCCATGCACACATTGCCACTCCTGCCTGGAATCTGAGCACTCCAGCCCACCCTGCTCCTCTCCAAGGCCAGACTCACCACTTCACCCTATTGGGAAACTCAAACAGGGAAATATTTAGGGAGAAAGTACTCTAGACAGAAACAGTCAGTATCCGGCTTTACCCCTCATTAAGGACCGATAGTGGATGCGGAAGAAAGCAAGGCCCTGGCACCTAGGAAGTGGGGTGGACCCTCGGTTCCCCTATCTGTAAAATGGGGTAATAATGGTATTCACTTCTCAGGCGGGGACATATGGAGAAATAACAGACTTGAAGTGCTGAGCTCAGGGTCTGGTCCCTATTTGTAGCGCAGTGAATGGAAGCTGTTGAGACTGAGAATCTGTCTGGAGCAAGAATCACTGGGTGATTCTCTAGGACTTAGGAACTGAGTGCCCTTGAATTAGTCGCTTTGCCTGTTCTATCCTTGGTTTTTTGATCTGTAAAATGGGAGTCTAGGCTGCCCATTTCAGAAGATTGCTCTATGACTATAACATAAACTGAATGACGGTACAGATAGCAACCCCTAACCCCTGTGGGTAGTGTGGGGAGGGATTCATTCTGGTCTCTAGCAGAGAGCCCCACGATGGAGGCAGGTGGGATTTTAAGACCTCAGAAGCATCAAACACAATCTAGGAAACCTCTGTGGGGTCAGAGACTTCCAGAGACATGTCAGGAGTCAAGACTGGTAGGACCAGGAAGACAGGATGGCCAGGCCCAAGAAGGAGCCAGAAATGAGGTCCTCAATACTACAGAGGTCCCCAGGTATGGAGAGAAGCCTTGGTCTGAGTGTCAGGAGAGCTGGGTCCCAGGCCAGCTCAGTCGCTGGCAGGTGACCTTGAACAGCCCTCTGTTCTCAAGCTCTCCCCTAGAGGGGTCAGTAATCCTGCTGCCTGGTGTCCTTGGTGAGGGCAGCTTCTCCTGCCAGCTGGCCCTTAGGGTAAAGGGAGCGATAGCAGTTAGGGCCCTTGCGTCGGTTTTCTGTGGCTGCCGTGACGAATTACCACAAACTGGGTGAATCAAAACAATAGTACTGTATTGTGTCACAGTTTGGGGGCCAAAAGTCAAAAATCAGGGGGCTGGCAGGGTTGGTCCTTCTGGAGGCTCTAGGAGGAATCTGTCCCTGTCTGTCCCCAGTCCCTGGTGGTGACTGGCAGTCTTTGGTATCCTCCAGTCTCTGCTTCCGTGTGTGTGTCACCTTCCTATGTGACCCTCTGTGTCCTCTCCTCCTCACATAACGACACAGGTCACTGGATTTAGGCCCCACCCTACGTCCAGGATGATTCATCTCAAGATGAAATTTGAATACATCTACAAAGACCCCATTCCAAATAAAGTCACATCCTGAGGGTCCACGTGGGCATGAATTTTAGAGAGAACAGTATTCCACCCACTGCAGTTGCTAGTATTTATGACGTCTTTGCTGTTATTAAGTCCACTGCATGGTGTCTCATCTTTCCCTCACTGCCATTCATTTTATAGATAAAGAAAGCAAGGCCCAGGGAGGTTAAGAATGTGCCTGAGTCACACAGCAAATGAGTGGCAGAGCTGGGATTTTAACCCAGGTCTCTGGTACTTCTCCTTTCCACTTTTTTGGAGCTGGCTGGGGGATGCCCAGAGCCCATTTGGGGCCCACAGCCAGGAACCCACAGGCTGAGAACTCCAGCAAGCCCTGTGAAGACCCCACGACCCGTAGGGGCCCCAGAAGGCGAGCTAGAAACAGGGAGGGGAGCTTGCAGATGTGAGGGAGCCCTCCCATGGAGCCAGGAGGCCACCACACAGCAGGGGCTGAGAGCCACAGTTCCTTCATTTCTGCCACTTTCTGTGAACCTCAGTGTTCTTATCTAGAGAATGGGGACAGCAACACTGCCTTTGTAGGACTAATTGTCAACTATCCAAATACTATTCATAATAGTCATTACTCTTAGCTAAAATGTATCCTAAGCACTTTGTAACAGTATTTCATTATTTACTGTATAGGAGAGTAATTGCTTACTCCAAGCTATGTCCTAATAAGTGGCTCTGTTAAGGTAGTGTGGTGACAGCTCAAGGTAGTTGCTGAAATAATTGAAGAGAGCAGCTAAAGTTTTAGCAAGAAGGGAAAGGTTTTATTAATGAATGACTCGTGCAGCAAGCCAAGCCCCATCTCAGAGACTGCAGGCCCAGAAGAAAGCACAGTGTCTAGACCTTATAGGCAACTTTTGAGGGATGTCAGCTGCTTCTTGGAAATTTCACAGTCTTGATCAATTCTGTTCCCATAACATGTTCCCATAACAACTCATATCTGTCCACATCAGAAAGTCCCAGGGACATTAATCATTTCCCCCAAAACAACCAGCTCCCCAAAACAGCACACCTGCAAGGTCTCAATTAGCCCCCTTCCCATAACAGCTCAGGCCAGCTTCCCAACTCCAGCCAGTCCAAAACCACTTCCACCATCCATTCCGCTCATGTCTAACTAACTGCTGAAGCTAACAGCCCTACCCTTCTGTAGTGTGTGGTTGAACTAGGGAGTTAATCTCAGTTTGCTACTCCAGAAAATGGGGGTCATGTTAGTCACTGTGAGAGATAAATGGGGTCCAACTAAAGTGCCCAGCCAAGGGTATGGTGCAGGTGAAGGTCGAGAGGATGTTTTCTCATCTGTAAAATGGGAGTAATAATAGTATTGCTGTTACTATGCTATTATTTTTTGGGTGAAGATTTGGTGCAAGCAAGCAAAGGAAATATTTGGATCATGGTCTAACCAGAAATCAGTGAGAAAGTGCCCTCTTTCCGTGGTGTCAGAGATGTGAATTTTAATCCTAACACCAGCGTTTACTTCTGTGTGACCTTGGGCCAGTAGCTTTGTTTCTCTGGGCTTGACATCCTGACAGGTAAAGTGAGGTGGGAGAAACCGGCCTCGCGAGAGCAGCTGTGCCATGAGATGACCGATAAGAAACTGTCTCAAATGGGGGCCCCATCATGCCAGGCATTCGAAATATGTCAAGCTCCTGTCCTGCTTCTGGGTGTCTTAAAATCCTGGTCCGAGGAGGGTGGCTTTGATTTTTGCTGAGACCCAGAGCAGGGGTGCTATGGTGGAGCATGGGGCTGGTACAATCTCAGGGTGACGTGAATGGAAGCCCCTGTTTGTGTTTCAGGCTCTGTATAGTTTTGAAGGAAGAAAGCAGATCCCCTGGGGACTCCTGTGCCACCTGGGAAGGCAGTTTTCCACGAAGCGCCACCTTTTTCCATGCTGGCTAGGACCACACTGCTGGGCCGTGCCTGGCTGCCCGGGCTGTATGGTGGGAGCTACAGGGGAAGTCGTCTGGGTGAGCTTAGTCCAGCCCGGCTCCTCGAGCACCTGCCTTGCTGGGTTCAGGGTGATGCCTAGAGCTGAGTTATTGAGGCTGTGGAGCAGGTTAGGGAATCCCTGGGCAGCCTGAGACCCCCACACTAGGTGGGGGCCAAAAGCTCACCCGGAGCAGAGGATACTGGACTCCAATTCACTGATCCTCCTCAGGCTTTTAAATCTGTGCCCAGGGGCGTGGCAGACAGCCCATGTGGGCCTGATTTAGAGGTAACATAGTGCAGTGGTTAAGGACAAGGTCTTGGCCCACGCTGCCTGGGCTCAAGCCTGAGACCCAGTTGCCAACCAGTTGTGTGTCCTTAATCTCTGAGCTTGCCAAATAGAATAATAACGACTACCTTGCTGAGTTGTGTTCAAAGCTAAATTGCATGGACCCCAAGATGCATCTTTTGACATCTCTGAAACCTGGTGTCCCTCACAACTGGTGGCACACCACACTGGAAGTAATCATGCCTTTTTTTTCCTTAAATACACCTAAGGTCATAATGCATCTTACAATTGATGCAGCTTAGATTCAACAAGATAAGGTCAGTAAGATAAAACTCATAAAGGGCTTAGAAGAGAGCCACCAGGCCACCCCAGCTTAGTCACAGTGGGCCCCTCAAAGAGGCCATAATTTCCTCTCTGAAACAATAGGCATAAGAATACCCACCTCACAGAGCTGTTGTGAGAAGTCAGCAAGCATATGCGTGTATCACATATCCAGCAGAGTGCCCATATGCAGTAGGTGCTTAATAAATGGCAGCTCAAAGCAAGCAACAAAGATCAGAGTACAGGGAGGAATTTAAAGCATAGACTCTAAGATTCCAATTCCTGCCCTGCCATTTTCTTACTGTGTGACCTGATACAAGTTTCTTAACTTGTCTGTGCCTTAGTCCTGCCATCTGTAAAATGGGGATAATAAAAGAATCCCATTTGTAGAATTTCCATGAGGATTACATAAAATTAAAGTGCTTAGGATAGTGCTTGGCAGAAATGCAGGCAATTATTATTTGATGAACTTCTAATGAGTCCTTTTTAGTTCAATAAATGGTAGCTAAAATAAACACAGGGCTCAATAAAGTAATAGCAATCGAAACGGCACTCATCTTGCATCTGAGGCATCCACGGCCCAAGATGCTGTTGGTATGCCAGGGGTCACACAGCTGGTTCCCAGCAGACTGGAAACAAACCCCGTGTCCAGGCACCATCCTGATGCTGCCTCTTTGCCCATGGTCAAGGACTCTTTCTCTCATGGAGAAAGGACTTTTCCACAGGAAGAAAGGTTTCTAGAAGCAGTGGCAAACCCAGATGCAGCCTCACTGAGTCGGGGCCCATGGGGTACTCAGGGGTTTAAAAGTGGTTTCCCTGTTCCTCACTTTCCCTACCTGTTCGCCACATACAGGAAAAAGGGCTGAGCTAGGAGGCCCGCCCTGCCCACCATTACCCCAAGTCAGCAAAGTCTGCCAACCACCCTGCAAGCCTTCCAGCCACTTTTCTCCTGGCCTCCAAGTGGCTTCTGGGTGGTGGCTGCAGAGTTGACACAGCAAAACTCCCTCCTGGAGAGAGCGAAAGCTTTGGCACACCAGCTGGTCTAGTCACTAGGCAGTGCCACAGCCACAGAGTAGATTTGGGGGTGGGCAGAGACTTGGACAAGTCACAGCCCCTTTCTGAACATCAGTTTCCTATCTTTGAGACAAGCACTTTGATGCCTCCCTGTGAGTTCAAATGTCTAAAATTCGAAGTTTCCTGGACATTGCTAATGGTCAAGGTCACAGGGACAGGGGCAGAGTAGGAAGGAACGAGCTGTGGCCGTGTATAGAGTGTACATCCCCATAGACCTTGGGTGGGCTTCCTGGGAGCAAGCATGAGATGTTGCCCGGGAAAAAGGGCAGTGAGGGAGGCTGGAAGCTAAGAAGCTGAGGGGCTCTAGCTGCCCAGCAGCTGGGCTGTGGGAGCCACAGTCTAGGAAGGGGACCTGGGCAGGGCATTCTACCGTGTGTATTTGGGATGCAAAAGTTGGGTGCGTCTCTTCCTAGCAACTATGTGAAGGCAGGAGATTAAGAGCTCTTTAGGCCACTTCTAAATTTATCAACTTACATGACTCACTTCACACTAAAATGAAGTTCTTCTCCTCATCCCACCCCCAGCCAATTTCAGATTTCTGAGCTCAGAGCATCTTGAAGAGGGCATAGAATACAAATCAATAAAATCAATATTGGCTAAGTGCTTGGTGAGTACCAGGCCATGTGTCGGGCTCCTTGACAAGCCCAGAGATGAATCACCTTCTGCCAGGGACCAGGCAGCCCCAGGTGAAAGGTGATGGCTGACCATGGGCACCCAGCTCAGGGGCTGGGCCATGAATAATTTCTAGGACTGAGACGTGATGGCCTCGCCACCACCGTCTGTAGCTCTTACAGGGCCACAGTGTCCTCATCCACAAACCAGGGCCATTGTGGTGAGGAGTCCGTGGCTGGGCCACCCCTGTGCTCAGGCAGTGTTAATTCTCGAGGCTGAGCATTGGAGTCCAGCCTGTTTCTGGGCACTTCTCTGCCCTCTCAGAGACCTGAGTCTGCCTTGATGTCCTAAGGGAAGGGAAGACAGCAGTTTCCCGGGCCCTAGGGCCTGCTATATAAAATAGGATGGCAGACAGTTAAAGATGAATGCAAACGCTCCTCTCCCTGAGCCCCAACACAGCCTTCAAGGTAACCTCTCATAATCACAACAGCTGTCGCTGGTTGAGGGCTTGCCCTTGGGTGGGGTCCTAGTAGTTCCTTTGTCCTCAATGCTGTGACTGAACCTATTTGCGGAAGAGCAGACAAGGCCACAAAGGGGCAGGATGTCCTATCCAAGATCCCGCACCTGGGAGGGCCAGAGTTGAGGGGAAGCGCCTCATCTTGCCAGGTGCACTGGACTCAAGGGGAAACTGAGGCCAGCACGAGGTGCTGAAGGTTGCAGAGTAGGCTCCAGACACCCAAGACTCTGTCCATGGTATCAGTCACCTCCCAGCAACCCTCCAGAAAAAAACCAAGCTCAAGCTGGAGATAGGATGATTCATTCAGCCAATGTCCTCAACATAACTGGCCGCAGGGGCAAGTTCAGGGTATCCTTGCAGCTGACTCCTCAGCAGCAACAGACACATACCCCAGGAATGAACCATGTCCTTGGTCTTTATCCTCTCTCCTTAAAATGCACCGGCAACCCTCCAAGGGTTATGGCTGCACTGGACTCACATCTTGGGAAGAGGTGGTTTCCATTTCTTAAACATCTACCAACTGCTATTGAGGGAACCATGGTTCGAACATCAACTTTGCCACTGACAAGCTGTGAACTCCTGGGGGTATTACTGTCCTCTGGGCCTCAGTTTTTCCACCTCTATTATGGGAGGAAATGTCCATATCCATTGTAGAGAGGGTTAGAGATGTGAATAAAGTGATGTGCACAGCCCTTGCCCTAGGCTACTGTTACTATGGCCACAGCTAACACCACATGGTCCTCATGCCCATTTGTAAAAAAGGCATTCTTATCCTCACTTCCAAGATTCCCAGAGCGATCCCGGGACTACCCCAAATCACACAGCAGGTTAGCAATAGAACATGATTGCGTACTGGTCGGTTAATGTTTTTTGAAGGACTTAAGGCCTCAGGGGGCAGCCAAGGACACCATCCAGAGAAGCTTTTCTTCTGTCAGGGAGACAAAATCCTAGGATGCAGAATTGTAGCATCTTAAATAGACAAGTCAGCACAGGGTAGTGATCAAAAGCAGATCCTGGGACTTGAGAGCTTGGGCTTGATTTCCCAACACATCTTTGCTGTGTGACCTTGAAGCCAGTGATTTAACCTTCCTGTGCCTCAGTCTCTTCTCATGTAAAATGGAATTAAATAATAGTTCGAAGCTCATGGGGTTTTTGTACAATTCAGTTAATGAGTATAAAGAGCCTAGACTAGTGCCTGACACTTGGAACCTCCGTGCAGTGGCAGCTGTTTGTAGTAGCAGGAATTGTGGATTCAGAGAGCAAGGGGAACAAGGCCTCTCACCTTTCTCCATTGGCCCAACGAGGCCACTACGGGAGCCTTCTCAGAGTGTCCATGTGGCCTGTCACTCTGGTCACAGTCCTCAATGCTCCCCATCTCTCGTGGGTGAAGCCCAGCTCCTCGGCCTGCATTGAGTGTCTTGTGATGATGTGCCCCACAGCCACCTTTCCAGCATCTTCCCCCATGCTTCACCTTCATACCTCTTTGCCATTGGTCGGTCAGGAATTTAGCCATGTGATATGAATTGGAGCGTAGCTCCCATTTACGTTGACCCTGTTCCCCAACTCTGAGCCTTGGCCCAAGCTGTGCTTTCCCCTAGAACACTCTTTACTTATCTTTCAAAACCCTACTTAAATACCCTCGTCTTCTGGAAGACTCCCTGCCTCTCCCTGTGTTGCCAGCTCCTAAGCAGCAGACTCAGGGCCTTTTGGAGTCCTGCCCCAGCCAATGTGCTTCAGTTTTGGTGACTTCATTAGAACACTGTTGAATGAATGCCTGCAGAATAAATGAAGGAAGGGTTTTCCGTACTGGTCCCGCAAATCCTCTCTTGCCCCCTGCAGTCATCTCTTTTTGCTAAGTGGCCAGAGGGATCTTTTAAACAATATAAATCACTCGTCAGTGTCCCTTGACTGACAATCCTCCCCTTGAGCACAGGATAAGAACTATCTAACCCCTTCCAGATCTGGCTCCTCATCCTGCCCCTTTCTGCTAACTTTTCTGTAGTTTACTGGCCTCCTTTCTGTTCCTCAAACTCATCAGGCTCTGTCCTGCCTTAGGGCCTTTGCACATGCTATTTCCTCACCTAAAATACTCCTTCTCCTTCCAATTATGTGCCAGATTCCTTTCATCAAGCTAATCAGTAATTCCTCATTGAGCCACCGCCGAACTACAGTAGAACCTCCGTGAGCTGACCACCCAAGGAACTGTAACAAATGGGGCAACCGATGGAGGTGGCCAACAGAAGGAACTAGGCCTACTACACTGGTACATCCATATGGCGCATGTCTAGTCTATGAAAATTGAGTCAACTTAAGGAGGTGATCAGTGTAGGGTGGTCATAGAGTCAACCATGGAGATTCTGCTCTATTTATAAGAGCTTCTCTGACTTCCTCCCCGGTATTCACAGCACTGTTTTTTAATAGCATTTATTACAATTGACATTTTTTCCTGTATTTATTCCCTTATTTGTTGTCTGTCTTTCCTAGACAGTCCACAGCTTGAGGGCAGTATCTGTCTCACTCACGGATGTATTTGAGGGCCTAGAACGGCAGAAGGTGCTCAGAAAATGTTTGTGGAATGAACAAATGTACGAACAAGTAAATACATGATTGGCTAGATCTGGAGAAGAAGCAAGAAAGAGCCCAGAACAGCCCTTTCTTGGTGGTGGTGGTAGTGGGTGCAGAGAAGGAGGTGCTGTCGTAGAAAACATCCTTTGAAAACCATTCTGGGTGGCAGCCTCAGCCAAGTTCAGGTTCTGTCCGCTTTTGTGCAGATATGAAAGGGATCCTCCCTCAGCATCACACTTGACTTGATATCTGCAAGACAGAGGAGAAATGGTAGTGGAGAAGTTGCCCAGAAACCACACGCTCAACCTACCTGCTTTTCATGAGTCTCCCTGGCACCCCAGAAGGGAAAAGTAGGAGAGAGAGGCAGCGAGCAGGCGAGGGGCATGGGTTCAATTGAGGCAGGTGCAATCCAGCCCCCTGTGGAGTGCGTGCTAGGAGAGGAGAGGGCCAGTAAAGTGGTAAACACCTCCCTCGTTAGGTGGCGCCAGGTAGCAGCGGTGTGGGGAGACAGAATAAAGAAGGGGAAGGCACAGTACTGGTGGTGCAGGGTCCGGGAAGTGTTTCCAGGAAGGACGAGCTCTCAGCTGTCCTGTTCTTTGGTAAATTGGGCTTTGTCCGCATTGTTTGCAGCTCCGCTGTGTACTTTCAAGCTTAAAGAGCCCTTAATGATGGGTTTGGGGGCCAGGCCTTAATAAAGGGAAATTTCTGCTGATTAGTCCCACAGGGGCCAAGCTCTGGAAAGAGCCTGGCATCCCTCGTCTGACACTTGCCACCCCCAGCCAACCCCTTGCCTTCTTCCCCAGGAGAAGACCCTGTCAACTCCTGGGTCCCCAACCCATGAGGTGGCCAGAAAAGAAACCAGGCAGCAACAGCTTGGAAAACCCTATTTTCCTTTTTTAAACTGCAGTCATTTGAATTACAAAAATAATGCCTGCTTGTCGAAGCAAATGGAATGATACAGAAGGGTCTATAGCAAAATGAATAATTTTCCCCTCCTCATGTCCCACATTTCCCTGATGAAGCCCTGTGGGTGCCCTGTCTTCTCGATTCCTTTTTTTTCCCCCACATTTTAATGTCCCTGGAATTGGGATACATGCGCAGTTGACAGCATGTCATAGTTTTATTGGAAGACCTCTTTCTCAGTGGTACACAAAATCGTGGCTTGACTGATAATTCGACTTCGATTTGACAAAATCTGATAACTTGCTGTTTCTTTCTCTTGCTTGTTCTTTCACGTACTGGCAGATAGAAGTTTGGAGGGGCTTTGTTTCTTTTTTAATGGGATCATTTTATGCATACCCCATGGCTTTATTTTGTCGCTTAGCAATGTACTGGTGCCATCCTGGTGTCTCAGCAATCTTGGCATGAGAAGAGGCAGAGGCTAGTGAAGATGATAAGAACTTTGGAGCCACCGGCCCTGCTGTTTGCCAGATGTGGTGTACCCACTCTCTGCGCCCCCTGCAGAATTAAGGTGCCAGCGCGCATGCAGTGCCCAGCACAGGCGGGGTCCGTGATTTGCCTGGAGTTAGAGCTTCCCTGTAGATGGCGTGCCATAACAGTACACATGGTTGCCCCCTCCCAAATAAAGCATTCCCAAGACCTGGAGCAAGAGCAGGGAGCCTGTGCTCAAATAAAAAAGTCAGATGCAAAAGGTCAGTTAAAAACAGCCAGGCATAAACAAGGGCAGGAGCCAAAGTCAGAAAGCAGGCTCAAAGGTCAGAAGCGGACAGAACAGCAAAAAATGCAAGCCTGGAGAGATGCTTCCTTCACCCCCAAAGCAAATACAACATGTATTTTTAAATATCAACTGGCGCAAACAAAGGCTTCTTCTAAGGAGAGCCCAGGTGACCGCCCCACCCCAGCTCTGCCCTGGCCATGTGCAGAAGACCCAGGGCAGTGACATGCACCTAGAGGCTGCAGCCCCTGTAAGACTGAGTGCTTTGCTGGACTTGCTCAGTACCATAACCCTCTATCAGTTATTATTCACATTTTACAGAGAAGAAAACTGAGAGTCATAGACATACAGCAGCCTGCCCAGGGCCACCAAGCTGGCCAGTTGACTCCAGAGCCTCCAGCTGAAGAATGATGACAGTGGAACTAGGTCTCAGAACCCTTGATCCAAGGGAGACAAGTAATTGCAAGCCAGTGTGATAACAGCCAGGCGAGGGGAAGCAAAGGGGATGCAGGGGGAGCATGGTCCATTTTGGGGGGTGTCAGGGAGCAACCTGGAGATGGACTCACAAGGGTGAGTGGAAAGATAATTAGAGCTAGCCAGCCGGGAGGAAGATGGGCTATGGGATGGGGCTCCAGGCAAAGACACAAAATGAACAGGGTGTGGAGGCCACTACCAGCTGCGCAGAGCAGGAGGCACAGGCAGAGGTGGGCGTGCTCAGCCAGAGGGGCAGCCAGGCCAAGACCTCCTTTGGAAAAGGATGAGACAGTGAAAGGGAAAGCAGTCAGGGAAAGCCTATGACTTTCCTCCTGGGAAAGGGCCTGTAAACCTGTTTAATGAGAGGCCAGAAGGGTTATTATGAGCAGACACATTTGAGAACCATTGACAAAAAGAATGTGCGAGTCCTCTGTCAAATGAAAATAACCAGGCTTACCTAAAGTGCCAGGAGCATTCCTCCATTCCACAAACACTGGCTGAGGGCCTACTGTGCGCCAGCCCCTGGGGACACCACACTGAGCACAGCAGACCAGTTCACTGCCCCCATGGCACTTGCATTCGAGGGATTGGAAATAGACAATAAACAAAGACAAAGTGGGCGGCTTGTCAGGGAGAAAAATAAAGCAGAGGAGGGCAGATGGAGAGAGTTGTTTTGAATCAGGGGATCAGTGAAGACTTTGCTGAGGAGGTGGCCTCCGAGCAGAGACCTGAGGGGGCTGTGTGACTGTCTGGGGAGAGGGTTCCCAGCAGAGGGAATGGCCAGTGCAGAGGCCCCGAGGAAGGTACTCAGTGGGTTCGAGAAAGAGCAAGGCCTGTGGGGCAGAGGGGACTTAGCAAGGCAAAGGGTGGAATGAATTCGGAGAGCAAACCTGCTGGGAGACCAAAATCACATAGGAGCTCATGGGCCATCACAGGGGCTCCGGCTCATCCTCAGAGAATGACAGCAGCCCCAGAAGCATTCCCAGCAGAAGGACTGATTTGTGTCTGGCCATGTGTGGAGAACAGACAGTGGGGGATGAGACGAGAGGCAGAAGGCCAAAGAGGAGGCTTCTTCTGTGAGCGTGGTGGCAGAAGACAGGGCTCTGCCGCAGGAGACTGGAGAGGTGGTGAGAAGGGGTCGTGTGCTAGATATAGAGGTAGAGCAGGTGGGATTCATTGGTAGGTAATCTTCATTGTGCAATGGAAGAGCACATTGTCTAGAACCTGGAGCACTCAGTAAATATCGGATGGACAAGTGGATGGTTGGATGGATGGATAAGTAGGTGGGTGGATGGGTGGATGTGGATAGGTTGGTGGAGGGAGAGAGGGAGGAAAGAAGGGAAATGAGAGGTAAATAAGGAAGGATAGATGGGTAGATGAAGGGATGGATAGGGAGGTGAGTGAGTAGAGGGATAGTAGATGGATGGATGGGTGAGTGGGTGGATGGATAGGTAGGTGGGTGGAGGGATGGATAGGGAAGTGAGTGGGGTGGAGGGATAGTAGATGGATGGATGGGTGAGTGGGTGGATGGATAGGTAGGTGGGTGGAGGGATGGATAGGGAGGTGAGTGGGGTGGAGGGATAGTAGATGGATGGATGGGG
>CAUYRH010140405.1:0-15987 GCA_963574655.1 Perodicticus potto
CGCCTGTAGTCCCAGCTACTTGGGAGGCGGAGACAAGAGACTCGCTTGAGCCCAGGAATTGGAGGTTGCTGTGAGCTGTGATGCCATAGCACTCTATCCAGGGTGACAGCTTGAGGCTCTGTCTCAAAAAAAAAAAAAAAGGAGTAGTGTGCTGGCCCCATATTCGGGAGGTGGCCAAAAAAAAAAAAACAAAAACAAAAAAACCCGTCACAGGCCCTCTTTCTCCCTTTTGTAAAGGGCTGCAGTAGGAAGAATCAAGGTTAGAATGGGCAAAGGGCCTTGTGTGTGGCTTCCAAGAGCTTCTGGAAATACAGAGAAAAGCACAAATTAGAAAGGAAGAGCAGTTCCTCCCGCAGTTCAGAGAGAAGGAAGAAGAGAGGGGCAGAGAGGCCTGTGTGAGCTTAAGGCTGAGGGCTGCTCAGCAAGGTGTTAGCAGCGTGCATCTCTCCGCTCTGGGTTAGTAGTCCTACATGCCCTAGTTATATATGTAACATGGGGAACCATGTCGCTTAAGGCATTGATGTTTTTTAAGCCACCGGTTGTGATCTGGCTTCTCCCCTACCCCCCGCCACCGTGGCCTGCAGAGCATGAGTTTACTGGAGCAGCAGTGGCATAATGGGAAGACCTCTGCACTGAGAATCAAGAAAACCTGGATTCTAGTTATCCATCCAATTATCAGCTGGGACCCTAGGAAAAGCCACGGGGTCCAGCAGCTGGGGTGCTCCGGGACAAGAACATGAAAAAAGGGGGGTTGGGTTGATGATGCCATTTCAGGGGCTAGAAAGCCTGAGAAGGGACGCTATTGGAGAGGATTTCAAGAAAGATTTTCTGAATCAGAAATTCATAAGCTCTTGCTCCAGCGTCGGCAGCTCAGCCTGGCCTTGCGGACTCTGACAGCTTGTGGGGCGACGTTCGGCTCTGCAGCGAGCGCTGTTCTCTGCCGCCCTCCTGTGGCCGCTAAGCGCTTCGCAGGTCGCTGCTGAAAAGAGTCTGCGGATCTGCAGAGCTGCGACCCTTGCCCCCTGGTGGAAATTGCGTTTATTACAAGAAGCATCCTTGGGTTTCCACTAGCATTTCCCCTCTACCGTTTCCCTAGTTCCTGGAGGCATTCATGACTTCTTTAAAGTTGGGAAGGTCTTCCTGAGTTTTAATTCCCTATACCTTTGCCTTAAGTTTTAAGTTCTGGTTTTGGGGTATGGGCGGTGGATACAAGGGACTTAGACTGAGTTAAAAGGGCAATTTCTCTTCTTCCTCCCTGGGTTTCATCTACAACCCTGTATTTGCTGAGTTTTCAAAGAGATCGGAGTCTGGCTACATTCCTGGAGAAAATGGGTCTGGAGAAGACCAAGTATTGCGCATCTGGGCTTCTGTGAAGTTGCACCTGAGCGCAGTAAGTCACCGGCAGCGGGGAGATGGATTGGCAGGAGCCAGGAGGCAGCAGACAGGGATGATGGAGGGAGATGGCATATTTGACAGATGCTGACAGGGTTCGTTATTTGCTAGCTCTGGAGTCCCCTCCCACCCACCAGGCTGCCCTTGGCCCTCCCTTCCCAGCACTCAGTGCTCATTAGTGATTGTCTGTCTTGGAGGAGAAACCCAGGGGGCCAAGCTGCACGGGTGGGCAAGGGAGCACCAGGTAGATGATGGCGGAGTAGTGGTTGGAAAGACTGGGATTTGAACCTGGGGTCCAATGATAATTGGGGTGCTTGGGAGGTTTGGCAGAGGAAACTGACCAAGGGGCAGATACTGAGTTGTTGGGGGCCAGCTGGTGAGGGGAATGGGGAGGCATATTCAAATTGAGTTCCACTGATTGAGGTATTGATTTTGGAGAATGGATGAAATAGGAGGCAATATTTTTTTTTTTAAACTGAGAGCTTACAGGGGAGGCTTATAGGTGCCAAGAGGAGATAGAGAAAGAGGGACACGCCACACATTTCCTGCTGCCCTTCCTGCACTTTAAGACCTGCCTCATCTCTTTCCCTAGACTTGTCACTCCACTCCATATGTGAATGAGGAGAGCAAGGAGCTCCTTGGATATTCTCCACTGGGGATGGGATGCTGAGACGACTCCCCCCGCCCCCAGGCGCATTTTTGTTCTTCACTCCCACCTTTGGGAAGGCATTTCCAGTTGGTTCCCCACCTCTCCTCAACCCTTTTTTCTTAGGATGTGGCAGACTTGCGAATACCTGGGGGGGCCTCGGAGCCCTCCCTAAATTTCCAGTGGCTGCCAGTGGGTGAGCTGGGTAGGGGGAGGGGTAAGCCGTACTACCCCGAGAGTCCAGGGTAGGGCAGGGAGGGGATCTGCATTTGGAGTCACGGGGAATGTTCGGTGAGAATGCTGCAGTCGGAGCCCGCGCTGCATCCTAATCAGCGCTGCGGAGGCTGCGCCGCGCCGTCAATCTTCCACACAAAGGGCCGCCGCCCCCTCCCTCCGCGCCAGCCCCCCTCGGTCCCGCAACTGCGGGAAGGCAAAGAGGCAGGCAAGGGGGGAGCCAGACATACAGACAGGGACAGAAAGACTCAGCGAATTCAAGCCAAGGCCGACAGAGTGGGACCAAGAAGGCAGAGCAGGTCACAGCACCCTGGAGATGAAAAGAGATGGAGAGAGACACAGAGAGAACAGAGACAGACACTGGCGGAGTGGAGAGCGAGAAGCAGACTTAGAGACAGGAGGGAGCAGGGACCCAAAGCCAGGGACAGCAGAGACAGACATGGACTCAGAGACGTGCGAGGGATTCGGGCCCAGGGGCAAGCTGAGAGCCAGGCACCTACAGCCAAAGACACTCCCATCTGGGGCCAGGGCTGAGGGGACAGAGAAGGAAGGGAGAGATGCCTGACGGAAGAGGGAAGAAATGAGAGCAGGGGTGGAGGGGAGGCAGTGAGAAGGGGCAAGAGGGGCCTGTAGAGAGCAGGATGGAAGCTCTGGGACTCAGGTGGGAGAGGAGGCTCGGCAGTGTGTTTGCTGCGTGTGGGTGAGCAGGATACAGCAATTCAGAGCTCTCTTGAAAATGCCAGAATCGTCTGGTGCTGACCTAGACTTCCACAGACCCTCCCTCTGCAGCGACTGTTCTGAGCAATGACGATGGCGTGTGGTGGAGAGAACAGGAAAAAGGTGGAAGTTAGAGAAAGACCGAGAAAGAAAAAGAAATGGCAGAGCCCCAACGGAGATCAGAGGGAGGGAAATTGCTATAGAAAAAGGGAGTAGAGAGTCAACAGAGGACAGTCAGAGAAAGACAGAGGTGGAGAAAGAAATACAACGGGATAGATTAGAGGTGTGCGTGTGTAAAAGACACCCCAACCGCAGGATGGTGAGAGGGGTGTGGAGAGAGGGGCTGTGAGATGGAGGAAAAGGAGCGGGATGCTGGCAGGGCACCTAGTTCCCTAAAGGTGCCAGGCTGGTATGAAACAACCCCTGAGGTGGGTTGGGGAGGCAGTCAGTCAAGGAGTGTTTTTTTTTAGGGTGACCTTGTCCTTTTTTTTTTTTTTCTTGAGTACAAAGAACCTATTCCAATTCATGCCATTTCCTTCCAAGGTAGCTGCTTTCAGCTGCTGCCGCGGTTGCCTGGGTCATTCTGGTAATTTCTCTTCAGGGATCACCTTTAGAGCCTGCAGTACAGCTATGAGCGTCCTCACCAGAGGCAAATTTTTTATCCTTCAGGAGTGGATCTAATTTTTGAAAACAGCCAAGTGTGAGGTATCAAGGCTGGAGAATAAGGTGAGGACTCAGCTGGGGAGCAGTATTTCCAGTTAAAAACAAGGTCAAAGTGGGAAGACATAGTGGAGGGTGTGCCCTCCTCTAAAGTGGCTCTGAAAGGCTATTCTGAAGGACAGCCTTACAGGATGGGACAGAAAACCTTCCACTGGCTGCTTGAGGCCAAATTTCATTTTTCTGTTCATTAAAACCATGTAGTGATGCTCCCAGGAATATTTACAGCTTGGTGATAGAGGGATGAGGCCTGGCATTTGATGGAAATGCTTGGTTACAAGTGGTCCAGCCCTTGAAGACCTTATAATATGTACCCCCCCACCACCACCACCAGCATAATGCTTACAGGTGCAAAGTAACCTGGTGATAGTCACTGCAGCACAGATCAACTAGTACAAATGACTAGGGCGAGTTCAGAATCAGAGCCAGTTAGTTCATCAGGAAAGGCTGCCTGGAGGAGGGGAGTTATGAGTTTGGTGTGGAAGGAAAAACCCAATGGGGGAAGGAATGGATTAGAAGTACTTTTCTCTGATGGTGCAGAGACAGGATGAGCAAAACATAGCTGACACTGGGGACAAGGAGTCAGCATGAAGGAAGATGCAAGAGGGCAGGTTTTAAAGGCAGGCTGGGTGGTCTGACTCTACTATGAGATAAATGGAGGCCCACATGTGTCAGGCAGAGTGTATGTGCTTAATAATGGTCTAGAGAGGTGTGTGCACTCAAGTTTGCGTATTTGTGTGTGTGCTTGTGTGGGGCATGTACATCCAGGTGGCTTTGTGCCACGTGGCTTTTTGCCCCAGGTTCTTGCGTTTCCATCTGCCTGTGTGATTGGCATGTGGCTCTCATTGAGTGTTTGTTCATTTGGGTGTTGCCATGTGGTCATGTGCAAATGGTATCTCTGCTGCTTTTTTGTGTATTTTATTTGGCTACTAGCAGCAGAAGGCAGCGTGTTTGTGTGTGTGTGTGTGTGTTTGCTTGTGTCTGCAGGAGGAGTGAGGCCAGCAGGGATCCCTGGCTACCCAAGCATTGCCTTCTGTCTCTCTCCCTCCACTGGCTCCATCTGCCCTGGCTGAGGTCGTGACAAGGAGGCAAACAGTTACGGCCAGAGAGACTAGAAACATTGTAAGCCCGGCGCAGACTCCTCTTGCGGGGGAGAAATGGGCATAAACTACCATAGGGGACAGACAGATATACACACAACGTACTGGGCGCAAAGGCTGCTCCGCAGACATTGTTCACGAAACAGGTGCGCCCACACACAGGCCTACACCCGCAAAGGACACACGCCGGCTCCTGAGCTCCCTGCCCTCGCCCCTTCTCTGAGCCCTGCGCCCCAGCCTTCTGTCACCTCTAAAGGTCTGCTGGGGTTTGGGACGCTGGGGCTAGGGACGCTCACCCGGGTCTCGGAGCTAATTGCTGGACATCTAATTGCCCCTTTGGCTGTGGAAGGGTGTCTGTACAGGGGTGTCCCCTCCTTCACTCCTTCCCCAGCCCCGCCACCTCCCACCCCCCCTTCCGGCCCGCGGCAGTTTCCGAAATCGCCCGGCGGCCGAGAATTCATTAGCCGGGGGCGGATGTAAACGCAGCGCGGTGGAACGTTTTAATTAGGCCTGAACAATAAACAAGCTAAACGAGGCGCGCAGGGCTCCCTGGCGGGCCCTCAGCCTCCCCGCGCCGCGCGGACTCATTACGGCCGCAGCCAATTTCATGCCCGCGCCGCGCCGGGAGCGGGTGGGGCGCTCGGGTCCCCGGGCCGGGCCGGCGGCTGGGCGACAACAGCGCCACCCGGGGACGGCGGCTGGGGCTGAGCCCGCCCCCCGCCCGGGCCGCCGCTCCGCACTTCTCCACCATCCACCTGCTTTCCTGTGTCCTTGAGAGCAAGGTCCCTCCGCACGCCACAGCGCGGGGTTTGAGCTTTGAGCTGCCTTTTAGGGTCTCTCTCCCGCCTCCCTCCCCCCACTCTCTTCCTCCCTCTCTGGCTCTTTCCCTGCGGCTGCCTCCAGCTCCTGCTCCCGGTCTCAGCCTCTAACCCTCATTTCTTTTTGTCGCAGTCTCCGTGTCTCTCCCACCGGGTCTGGGGTCTTCCTCCCCCACTCTGGGTCGTCAGACTTTTCCTGGATTTTATCTCTCAGCCCTGAGCCCCCTGTCTTGGCTCCCCCACCCCATGTTTAGCGCCGTAACTCTGCGCTGTTACCCGGATCCGCAGCACCGGGACACAGCGCGGGATGGGGGGGTCCCCACCCCCCACCTTCTCCTTCCACTCCCCGCGCTGTGCTTCCAGCCGCCTCTCCCGCCTATCGCTCCCCCCCACCCGGCGTTCTTTCCTTGGCCCTACCACCCCTAGCTTTCAGGCGCGCCCCTGGCTTTGCCTCCACCCCACTGGGGCTCTTCTGGGTCGACGGAACCGGCGGTCGAGTTTGGCTTGTTTCTGCTTTTCCTTTTTTGCGGAGCTTGAGGCATGGCTTGCTGCCCCCAGTCTCAGCAGGACTTCCTGGTTGTGGGTGGCAGCAGATCTTGCCCTGTGTTTGAATCCTAGCCCTGTCCCTCACCATGTGGCCTCTTACACTGGGCTTGTTCGCGGGGGAATAATTTTAGGTGCTTCATGGGGCTGTTGAGAGAATTAGCGCCGTGAAGACGCATGGAACCCGTTTGGCAGTAGTACGTACTCAATAAACGTTAGCTATCCTACTTAGAGCTCCTTCTGCCCTTCCTCAATCTGAAGTTTAAAAACAAGGGTTTGGGGGAGAGAAGAACCAAGCTAATAGACCTTATAGGCTGAACACCGTTCCAACAAATGCTCTAGCTCTGATGACAGGAAATGCTGTTGAGCGTGAACAAGAACCGGGGGTGGGGGTTAGGCTGAACCACAGAGGAATGCTAGGCTGGGCTGAGCAAATTAAACCCGGAGGACTCGGGGGTAAGCCCAGAGTCCAACCTGCCTTTGTCCTGCCTCAACAGCACTGCCTACCCTCTGTGGGGATACAGCGTCAGGGGACTGTGTCCGCTTGGAGGCTGCAGTGGGTCTGGGAGTGTCCCCAACACCCCTACACCCAGGCAGGAATCAGACTCCTAGAAAGTCATACCCGCATTATGTCTCTCCCCTCTGTGTAGTGCGCGCGCGCGCACACACACACACACACACACACACACACACACACACGCACCCCCAAAGGTGCTATGAATTTCTAAAGGAAAGCAGTACCATGCTTTGAATTTCTAGAGGAAAGCAGTATCCATTCCTTCCAGCTGCCTGCCTCCCTGACACTTAAACCTTCCAGGGCAAAGTGTGGGCCTAGAATTCTATCCTTCCTTGAGCTTCTTTTCCGGTTTCCCTCCTCTGTCCTAAGAAACAGAATCAGTGAGTCACACCCCTACTCTCTCTGTTTGTGCTGCCCCGTGTAGTGGGCCCAGGGGGAGATGCAGTGGGAGAAGCATAGGCCCTGCTCTGCAGATGCTCCTCAGCTAATGGTAAGATGAGGCTGGCACCCAGGGTTGACCAAGCATCACAGAGCTCTGGGAACTCCCTCAACAAGGGTTTAGGAGTTGAGTTGGTCAGGGGCAAGTGGACCAGGCCCTGGGATTCTGATGTTGAGGGGGCTGGGAATGACCAAAGGAGGGAAGATGGAGGAAGGCCCGGAGGAGGTCCAGGAGGCTTCTTAGAAGATAGGATGAATGGTACTCTTTTAGTTAGTAGGGAGCAGCAAACTTGACAGGAGAGGGCTAGTTAGAGCTCTCAGGAAAGTGCACCATCTTGGGGGTAGGGAATGGCCATTGTGAACCTTGGAGGCAGATGAGGAGAAATGTACAGGTATGCATGTGCATGCATGTGGGGGGGAATGTGTGTTGGGGAGGCAGACAGATGGAAGAGGAAGGGTTTGGGAGAGCAGGTTTGCTGGGCTGTAGCAGAGAGCTTGTCTGAGATGTTCTGAAGGACCCCTGTGATGGGGTGGCAGTATGGGGCAGCAAGATAACATGTCGCACTGTTGTAGCTCTATAGTGACCCTGAGCTGGATGGGCAAGATGCTGGGAAGCCAGCCTAGCTTCCCTGACTCTGATGTGTCCTCGTGCTGTGTGAGGATGAATGAGCCTGGATTTCATGGGCTAGTGAACCATGGCTGGGTAGAGACAGCTGCTCAGGTTATGAAATGTTGGGAACAGGCCTCTGGAGGTCTACAGACAGAAAGAAGGAGAGGGAGGCAGAGGTGGGGATCAGATATATAATGGGAGGATGGAAGCTTTGCGTTTCTATCCTGGCTGTCTCCTTTACTCATTCCTTTTATAAATTGGATTATTCACTAAAAGAGCTTCAATAAATTATCTGGTCTAGTCTTCCACCTTCAGAAGGTTTGATATTACTTTCCCATTTCACAGATGAGGGCTACACAAGTCAACCAACTTGATAGAGGTCTATTGGGCAGAACGTGCTGAAAAGGGCATCAGGAGCCAGGCCTTTGTCCTGGATGGGAGAAAAGAGAGGGTAACTTCTCTCTATACTACTAGGCTCTAAGCCTGGCTGCTGGCCAGAACCTTCAGGAGTTGGCACCAGAATGCAGCAATTTGATTTCTGACTACTTACCAGCTCTGTGACCTGAGGCAAGTTACTTAACTTCTCTGTGTCTTAATTTCATTATCTATAAAATGATACTAATACTTAATGTCCGTGGCTTGTTTTTGAGGATTAAATGAGGTTTATGTGAAAGGACTACGTACAGTTTTAAAGATTTACAAATCTAATTGTATCAGGTATTTAAAATCATCCCCGTCCTCATCTTCGATATCTTCCCGGCTTATTCCCTGCTGGGGACATCAACCTCTTTCCTCCACAGCCATTTGTACTCTCTCCAGCCTCTAAACCTGACACTTACTTCTCTCTGATTTTGTTTCATATTTTCAATCTCTATTCCCACTTTCCTTTCCATATGTCCCCTCCACACTTAAAGGATCTATTTACACTCTGTTAATTTATACCTCGTATGCTGTATATTTTCCTTCTCTGCTTCGGTTCTTATCTTCTGTACAGTCCTTTTCACATTCCAGAGAGCAGGACCCCATCTTCACCTGCCTCTGGACGCTTTCCCTCCCTCAGGGACTGGGATCACAGAGTGAGTCCAAAGAATCAACAATGAGGTGCAGAGAGGGTGAAATAAAACAGGACAGGGGATTCTGGGGGAGAAGACACCAAGCTGCCCTATAATCGGTCTGCAGTGTGTTTGCCACATCTGGGGAGGGAAGCAATCGTGTCCCTCCTGGAGCTAAGGGTTAGGGGGCAGTTATTTTCCTAATGTTTAAAGAGACTGTTTTGCCCCATGATGTGGGACAGATCACCTGGAGGTCAATCCCCCAGGAAAAGAACAGCAGTTGAGAGAGAGAGTGACAGCTTTCCTTTTCCTGTTTGGGGTATGTGTGATGGGGAATGTGAGTGAGTGTGTGTGATGGGGAATGTGAGTTGATGGAGATTCTATCATGTTTCTCTTCTCATTTGTTCTAGCATTTACCAACCTTAACTCTAAGGAAATCCTTTCTGAAGTCTATTCTAAATTTCTTTTGCTGACGTTAAGCCCATCTCTTTAGTGGCGGTATTATCTAAAGTCCTGGATCTGGCTCAATGTCTTCTGTAAAAGATGTGTGTATGTGGGGGAGGAGGAAGATAAAGGGTGGAACTTGGAGAAGAAATGTAATGATCCAGCTCCTGGCTTTAATTATGTGTAAGCCCTGAACATTCTGAACTTTATTGACCTCCTAAATGTCCACAGGGGTGGGATGGACCTGGTGGGTTTTGCTCCCTGGTTCTCTCTGCAGGGCTTCCCTGGAGGGGTACCTCGCCACCGTCCTTACCCTTCCTCCCCATCCCAGCCCTTGGCTGCACACCCTTTCACCCAGCTACAGGTGGCGCTATAAATCAGCTCTCCTGGAAAGGAGGCTGTCACCCACCTACCCAGTCCAGGTGTTACTCTGGCTCTGTTTATCTTTCCTAAGATCATCTAGTTCCTTCTCTCCAAATCCAATGTGCTTTCCCCAGCACCACTTTCTTTTGATAATCTGTTTAGTTGTTTTGGAGAGAGGGGCTCTTCCTGCAGGGAGCTCCCTCTCCTCCTAAGCTTCTTACTAATTGCAAACAGAGAAAGCCTGGTCTGTGAAGTTCCCCAGCTTGGTGGAAGGAGTCAGGAGCTGGGGGATTTAAAGTGCAATTTCCTGTACCTTTTTCATTTCCTGCTGGGGATTGTGAAAGCAATAAGCAAGGTGGGTGGCAAGGGCCAGAGGACTGGGCAGATGGGGGATGGGCCGGGGAGGGTTCCCTCCACGCACTCTTGCCATCTCCCTTTTTCCAGGTCTCAGGATGAATTCCTTGGTGATGGGGAACTTGATAAAGGAGGATCTGGTAATCCTCCTCTTACCTCTCAGAAGTAAGGCAACTGAGCAGAGAGGAGCAGGAAATGATTCAGGTCCTACTATTAGAATAACAGATGATGGACAGGAAGGAAACTTCAAAATCCAGTGGATCCCCTTAGGTTTCAGATGAGGAAACTGAGGCCTGGGAGAGGCTGTGTAACCTGCCCAGGGTCTGATATCTAGTGGTGGGCTGGTGTGGCTGGGATTTCCCTGACTTTCATAACTCACTGGTTAGTGCTCTTTCCCAGGGTGGGCTGTGGGTCAGTGGTGTGTGTGTATTGCAGAGGGGGTGAGATGGGAGAAGAAGGGATAAGGAGTGTGGGGGTGGAGCACAGGGAGGTATCTGGACAGCGAGGGCTCCAGGTCCTGAAATACTCAGTTTGGTGGGTTCTTGTGGTGTCCTAACTTAGGTAAGGCTTTTGTGAGTTGGCTTGGGAAACTGATGTGTGGGAGAAAAGGAGGTGAGAGGGAAGCACTGTGGCCATTGGAAACTACTAGCCTGGGATCCCTTCTTACCCTCTCCACAGTCAGAGGTGGATGAGGTGGGGGAGGGGGCATGGCAGAGGACAAAGGAGCTAATTATTGAGTTAGTGGATTAATTGATTAATTGTCCAGAAGCTTCCAATGCTTCCCCAACAATGACATTCCCTCCCCCGAACCCAGTCAGGCATGGCCTCGGTTGGCTTGGATTATTAATTAGGGCTTGAAGTCATTTAACGATGATTTCATTATCGACGTGCTGTCTGTCTCAGGCTCAGCCCGGTTGCTAGGGCGACTCTGATCGATTGTCTTCCAGTCTTCTCTGCTCTCCGGGCTCCAGCTTCTGCAGAGCCAGGCTGTTGGGGAGCACCCCCTAGCGATCCCCTCTGGTATTGCAGAGCTTCCCGGTTGGCTGCTTGAGTGACCCAGCCAAGGAACAGATCTAGGGCTGTCTTGGGAGTCTTTCAGCCTCCTGAAGACTTCCCTGGGTTATCCAACTGTGGTCCCCATTCCACATGTACCGACTGACCTATCTGTCGCCAGGGCCCCTGAGGATTGGGTCCTTATTTTTCCTGGTTTGTGAAGTCCTGTACCCCAGTGGCCTTTTACCCATGGCCCTTTAGGCTGGCTGTAGGAAGAAGTTATTGCCCTATAGTCTCTGAACTTAGCTCTGGGAGGCCCAGATAAGCTGTGATAAAGTTCTTCCTGCTGCTAAGGAGACTCCTTGGACTCTATCTGTAACTGGACATCTGGCCTCTTAGGCCTTGAATGTGGCTGGCAGGCAAGGAGAATGAGTAATTTCCCTTTAGATTTCCTGAGCTAATGTTCATAGGGTCTTCCTAGGCCTTAAGGGGAGTTGTAGGAGCTGGTCTTTGCAGAGCTTGGCTGCCTCCTCTGCCTCAAGAAAGCCTGGAGAAAAAAGGCAGGGTCCAGGTTGCCATGCTGTCTTAGCTCTTCAGACACTTGGCTGGTTGCCCCATCACTGGTCCCTTAAAACCTAGACTCACATACTTACACTGGCCCCAGGATCTCTATTCTATGCCCCAGTTTCACCTTTTATGGATTTCATATATATATTTGGGGGGGCCTGTTAGCAGAGAGTTACCTGAAGGCATTGGTCATGATTTCTCAGATGTGTAAATTGTTTGACCCCAAAGCAGTGACCATCACTAGTTTCTTATTTTGCTTATATTTTGCATGCAGCTTATGTAGCTCTCCAGTGCAGACATCAGGCAGCAACCCAGTCCTTACCTCTCCTTACTCTTCCCCACTGATCCCTAAGCAAAGTCTGCCCACATCACCTTCCCCTGAACTTGTGTCCCTTGCTGGCCTGCCTCTGATTCTTTCTCCTCTGTCCCAGTTTCCTTGCACTGATTGCGCCAGGCTGCATTAGCCCTGAACAGTTTAGGGCTGGGCTTCAGGCCTCTCTTGATGGCTGCATTTTGGGGAGAGGGAGGCAGGTTGTGTTGTCATGCCCAGGCAGGGGTCTCTGAGATCCCCAGGTTGGCACTGGGAGAGAGCCCGGGGGCAGACATGGCAGCAGCTTCTCCCTATCAGCTTTCTGGGCACATCCACTCCCGAGCAGCACCTGAGAGGGGAACCGGCTCAGCAGCAGAGTGAGATTGAAGAGGATCATAAAGAAAATATATATCCCCCTCCCTGGCCTCACTCCCTCCCCTGCTCTGCTCTTGCCTCCTTCTCTCTCTTTGTCTCACTCCCTCCCCCTTCTTCACCGCATCCCTGTTTTCTTTGTTCCTTCTTTGCCTCTGTCACCTTCATTTCTGTCAGGCAGGTCTGTCTGTCTGTTCGTCTGTCTGTCTCTCTAACTCCAAATATGTTGTGGTCTGAGTTTTTCTAGGGCTGTGTCTGCCATTGGCCCTTTTCTCTCCCTCTCTCTTTCCCCCTTCCCCCTTCAGTCTCCGAGGGTCCCTCCTTATGAGTGTCCCCGTGTGTGCCGTTTAGTCTTCCCATCCAAGTCCCCCTATGTCTATCTCCTTTGGTGGCCTCCCCCATCACTATGCACATCGTTTCCCCTGCCTCCCCTCTCTCTTTTTTGCTTCTCTTATGTCTGTCTCTCTCAGTCTCTTCTCTTGTTTCTGGCTCACACCACTGCCTGCCTCTCATCTTCCCTCCTCCCACCCCTCAAGGTTCAGATACTTCATGTGAAATCACCTGGATGGGCTCCAACTGTCAGGTCCCCCCATTCTGTACCCCCTTCTCTGCAGAGATTTACAGCCCCAGCCCTGCATCCTCTGCATTCCCCCAGCCCTGGGCCAGTTCTTTTCGTTACCTGGTGATTATCTGGGGGCCCTGGCATTTCCCCCAGCTTCCCACCTTCTACCCAGCAGGCAGTGAATAGCACAAGGAAAGAGGGGAAGGGATTGCTCCTGGGACCAGATGCAAGGATGTGGGGACCCTCCCCCTGTGCCCGCCCTTCTTTCCCTCAAGCAGATGCACATCTGGGAAAATCCCAGCTTGAGTCAGGGACGACAGCTTAGGACTGTTGGAACAGATATAAATCAAGCACTCAGATACCCCTCCCCTGCTGTTCTGTCATTAGAGCCATCCTTCCAATTCCTGCCTGTCTCCTTTGCCTCTGTATTCTTGACTTGGGCTACTCATCTACTCCCCAGCACAGTGCCCAGGACAAAGGAGATGCTCAGTTAAAGCCCTTGATCCACGTTGAATAGAGAAGTGATAGGCAGGGCCAATGTGAATTTTAGGTTTCCTTCAGCTGACAGTTCTTTCTGCGGTAATTTCAATACTCTGTGTATATTAGTATAGATTCTGCCTCTTCGGGGTCCCACTGTACCCTCTCCTCCCCTCTGTCATGTCCGCGCCAGTCTTTTTTGCAGGTCATTTAGGGGTTAGAGGATTAGCAGCACTATCGAGTCCAGGCAGCAGTGCCCCGTCCCTTGAGAACAATAGCTTCTGGAGCCTATCACTTGTCCGTCCACTCAGCCCTCAGTCTCTAAGGGGGCCGGCCCTACCTTCTCCATCTCTGACTGTTCAGTCTCACCTATTTGAAGATTAACATTTAGGGAGGGGAGGCGATACCATCCTTTGGTCACCTGTCTCAGGGTCTTGGAAGACCTTTCAGATATCTCCGTTCAGGATTCTCTCTAGGCAGGACCATGTCTTTTTCATCTTTATTTCCTCCACCATGATGCTCCATGAGCGTTCAGTTAACATATGCTATAGATGTTAAAGGTCTGTCTTAGGAAACCCCCTGTAGTGAAGCCTAAACCAGTTTTCTCAGTTTTATCTCTGGGAGTATGGGAAACTTTGGTGAAGGGGCAGGGATTGAATGGTGGTGGTAGAAGAACTTAGTAGGAGTATTTTTTCCCCCTAGGGATGGTGTCTTGCTATGTTGCTCAGGCTGGGGTGCAGAGGTTATTCGCAGGCGTGACTATAGTGCATTGCAGCCTCAAACTCCTGGGCTCAAGTGATCCTCCTGCCTCAGTCTTGCAAGTAGCTGCGACTACAGGTGCCCAACACCGTGCTTGGTTAGTAGGAGTACTTTGAGAGTGATCAGGAGGCTGAGTGCTTCTATTCTTATCTAGAAGAGGTCTTTATCTGGATCTAGAACTGCCCCCTGTATTACAATAGGCAGGGCTCTAACCCCTCCCCAGCCTCTCCTTCAGCCAGTCAGGACCTCCTTCATACCCCAGACTCCCCTGGAACTTGTGCTTACATCAAAATCCACTTTCTGCTGCCCAGTCTCCAACCATGCTCCATTTAAGCCCCTATTTCACCATCTGGCCCAAACTGGACCCCAAGCCTGCTCCCATTGCTCATCTCCAGCTTTCCTCCTGGATTCTGGGCTATGCTACCTCCTTCACACTTTTCCTTCCCTTCCCAAGACCACCCTATGAAAGCCCCTTCCCACAAGGCCTCCCTGGGGCCCTACCAGAAAAAGGCCATGGTTAAGTGATTTCTTGTGGTTGTGGAGTTGGTAAAATAACTGAGCCAGAGCCAGAGAGGAAGAAGCTGGGCCCAGAGTGGTGCTGGCAATAAAACTCCTGATGGGTTTGAGCAGAAAGTATTCCATGGTGCCAGGGCAGTACTCAGAATCAGAGCATGCAGACCAGAGGCCCTGTGGGCTTGGGGAGGGTGGGTAGGTTTCCTGGGGCCAGAGTGATCTGGAGGCCTACGTTCCATTCTACTCCAAACCAGAAAACTCTTCAGCAGAGCTGGTCCTAGAAATGTATGAGTTTGGACTGGTTATTCCTTAGCCCTTCTCCTTCAGTATCTGTCCTCCTCTTTGTCATGGCCTCATTCCTGGCCTTTCCTTTCTAGCCTGGGGTGGGCTTGCTTTCTTCATCTTGGGGCCCACCACATAGAAATGCTCAGACATGTTCTTTGAATGAATGAAGATTTTCCCACCAGAGTCTGCTGCCTCCTTCATGTTTTGTCAGCGTTTCTTAATTCAGATTCTGAAGCTGTCTGCAGCCCATCTTTGCTGCAGAGCGGAGGGAGGGCAATGATGCAGACCATGCAGGTTATCGGCTCCGGTTTGCTAAGGTGGTCTAGGCCAGTGAGAGAGGTCGTCGGGGGTCTTCTTCGTAGGTACTTGAGTAGCTAGGTATGTATTTTTGTAGCTGCTGAAGGTAACCTTCCTGCCTTTCTTATGTAATTTTAAAAAAGCAGTGGTGGGGATTATAGACTAGGTAAGGTTGCAGAAGAAAAGATTTCCAAGTTCACTGGGTTGCGGTTGCCCAGTGGTCTTTAAAACACTGTATGAAGTCTTGCCTCAGGTTCCAAGTACATTGCAAATGAGTCAGTGCTAAATAAACCTTGAAACCTGATGGCTCTGTTCTCTCTCTTGGACTCTATCAATTTTGTGTACATAATAGGCATATTTATTGATCGATAAAGGCTTGAAGGAGAAGCCTGAAATAGGACTGGCTTCCTTGGTCTCCAAGAGGCAGTTTGCTGTTATCACAAAACATGTTTAAAGCTCTTTAATTTCTAAGGCCCTTGGAGTCTTACTTAATAAATTGCTCTCCACTCTAAACACATGTACACTGCAGGCCAACATCAGAAGCCCAGACAATGTCTACCCCTGCAGGGGCACCTGTGTTATTGACTATATATGGCAAATGTTTAGTTCTAGGTTGCCCTCTAGTAGCTTTTGGGGAAACTTCTCTCTGTTATCAGTTAACATGTGATCTGTGCCTCCAAAAGACAGACCCATTTCAACCTTAGTTTAAGCAAAATCATGTGGAAAACCCAATTTTGTTTAAAAAATATATTCCAAGTTAATAAAAACGATTTTTCGGTTATATTCTTTTTTTTTTTGAGACAGAGCCTCAAGCTGTCACCCTGGATAGAGTGCTGTGGCATCACAGCTCACAGCAACCTCCAATTCCTGGGCTCAAACGAGTCTCTTGCCTCCGCCTCCCAAGTAG
>CAUYRH010140407.1:0-27810 GCA_963574655.1 Perodicticus potto
CAGCGCCTGTGGCTCAGCGCCTGTGGCTCAGCGGGCTAAGGCGCCAGCCACATACACCTGAGCTGGCGGGTTCAAATCCAGCCTGGGCCGGCCAAACAACAATGACGGCTGCAACCAAAAAATGGTCGGTGTTGTGGCGGGCGCCTCTAGTCCCAGCTACTTGAGAGGCGGAGGCAGGAGACTCGCTTGAGCCCAGGAATTGGAGGTTGCTGTGAGCTGTGATGCCACAGCACTCTGTTCAGGGTGACAGCTTGAGGCTCTGTCTCAAAAAAAAAAATAAAAATAAAAATAAAAATCTTGACTGGGACACATTTTAGAAGGTTCAACTTAATTGTTAAAAGTCAGCTTTCTTGAGGGATAGTTCACATATGATAAAAATTAACCAATTTTAAGTGTAATTTTAGTTTGATGAACTCTGACCAATAGACATAGTCATGTATCTGCCTTCACAGTCATAATGTAGATCATTTCCATTACCCCAGGATGGTGTAAAAAAAAAAAAAAAAGAAGAGTCAAAGTCAAGAATTTCATATTTTTTTGTTTTTTTGTTTTTTTTTGAGACAGAGCCTCAAGCTGTCGCCCTGGGTAGAGTATCATAGCATCACAGCTCTCAGCAACCTCCAACTCCTGGGCTCATGTGATTCTCTTGCCTCAGCCTCCCAAGTAGCTGGGACTACAGGTGCCTGCCACAACGCCCGGCCATTTTTTGGTTGTAGCCGTCATCGTTGTTTGACAGGCCCAGGCTAGATTCAAACCTGCCAGCTCTGGTGTATGTGGCTGGCGCCTTAGCCACTGGAGCTACAGGTGCTGAGCCAAGAATTTCATGTTTTCTGTCCATTTTCACCCCTGTACTCCACAGCTTCTCTCTTTTCTTTCTTTCTTTCTTTTTTTTTTTGAGACAGAGCCTCAAGCTATTACCCTGTATAGAGTGCTGTGTCATCACAGCTCACAGCAACCTCCAATTCCTGAGCTCAAGTGAGTCTCTTGCCTCTGCTTCCCAAGTAGCTGGGACTACAGGCGCCCGCCACAACGCCGGGCCATTTTTTGGTTGCAGCCGTCATTGTTGTTTGGGGGACCCGGGCTGGATTTAAACCCGCCAGCTCAGGTGTACGTGGCTGGCACCTTAGCCCGTTGAGCCACAGGCCCCAAGCCAGCTTCTCTCTTTTCATATCACCATTGGATTTGTAAGAACTACTACATTTTAAGTTTTGGGTGGAGTTGATTAAAGATTTAACCACTTAACATTTTTTTTTTAATTGTGGCAGAATATATTTAGCATAAATTTTACCATTTTAACCATGGGTTTTTTATTTGTTTTGCATTTTAATTTTTTAGTTAAAAATAATTGACAGGTAAAGTTGTATTTATCATGTACAATATGTTGTTTTGAAGTATATAGCTGCATTGTGGAACAGTTAAAGTGTAACTTAAGTTACATTGTGTAAGTTAAGTGTAATTAACATGTATTATCTCACAGTTTTCTTTTTTTTGTAGTAAGAACATTAAACATCTCTGCATTATTGAACAAGGAGGTGAAAAAATGGGAGTGGAAGGATTGGAATTGGAAGTGGGAGTACAGTGTATTATTATTGACTATATTCACTGTACAAGACATCACTAAACTTATTTCTTCTATCTACATTATATATCCTTTTACCAATATCTTCCCATTCCCCACTTCCTTCTGTTGCCCAGCCTCTGGTACCATTCTGCTCTACTTCTAAGATCAACTTTTTAAGATTCCACATGTGAGTGAGGCCATGCAGTATTTGTCTTTCTGTGCCTAACTTAGTTTATCATTTTCAATTTTTTTTTTTTTTTTTTTTGTAGTGACAGGGTCTTGCTGTGTTGCTCAGGCTGGTCTTGAACACTTGGCCTCAAGTGATCCTTCTGCCTTAGCTTCTCAAAGTACTGGGATAATCAGGGATGAGACATTGCATCTGGCCTCTTTTTTTTTTTTTTTTTTTTGTAGAGACAGAGTCTCACTTTATTGCCCTTGGTAGAGTGCGTGGCGTCACACAGCTCACAGCAATCTCCCACTCCTGGGCTTAGGCGATTCTCTTGCCTCAACCTCCCAAGTAGCTGAGACTACAGGCACCCGCCACAACGCCCGGGTATTTTTCTGTTTTGCAGTTTGGCTGAGGCTGGGTTTGAACCCACCTCCTTCAGCATATGAGGCCGGCGTCCTACTCGATGAGCCACAGGCCTCCGACCTCTTTTAACCATTTTTAAATGTAGAATTCAGTGGTATTAAGTAGATTCACAATACTGTGTACCCATCATCACCATCCTACAATTTGAGGCATGACTTCATCATTTCTCTTCTATTCTATGTATCACTCTTGATCTATAAACTCAACAAAGTTTGAAACTAAGGTATTGTTATAAAGTGTGTACTGAGCTCAACTTTGACAAATAACTATGCAAGGGACAGATTGTGGCCTTCACTTTGTAGCTATTCAGTTCTTATTATTTGTTAATATTTGCCTTCTTCCCTAGCCTTGAGAGGTCCATGAGTGCAGGGGCTGTATATGTCTTGTTTGCAGTTGTGTTGACTGCCCAGCACAGTGCTTGGCATGTGGTAGGCATTCAGTGATGCTTTTGAGCAAATGAACATCCTTCACTGCAAGGAGAATTTAATTTATTTTAATAAGTTCTTTCTGAATGCTTCATATGGAGTAGGCAATAATTGTATTCACACATTAATACAGATTATAGGCATGACACATTCCAAAGTCTACTTAATTAGTAGAAATCAAAAAGGGTTTTTGTTTGCAATTTCACTTTTGAGAGTATTAGGGCAGATTGTGCATTAAACAAATGACTGTACAGAATTGGCAGCAATAATCCCTAGGTTTGAAGGCTGTAGGTTAATTAGGATAACTTGATAGAAAGTAAGTTAATCAAATTTGAGAGTTGAAAGAATGTTCCAATAATTTATGTTCAAAACACTTCAAATATATCAGCAGGTAGCAGGAACTTCAGTTGTAGTATGCCACAGCAGATTTTATGACTTATAGTAATGTTTTGGAGGAAAAAAAATCAATGAAGTAGTTTGGGGCTATTTGGTTCCAATACCGTGCGTTAAATAAAATACACAATTTTATATGTAATATATCTTAATTGAATTTAAAATACTATTTTTGTAAAAGTTGAAGATCTATTTTATCTGTTAATAAATTTAGAAATGCTACTTTTCTTTTCTGACACTTATTAACGAATCCAGTAATGGTTTTATTTATATGAGTAAATATGTGAATTTCCATTATTTGCTATTAGATAAAGTATTGCTGTTTTTTCCAACTGGCTTATGGTTAAATGGAGGTAAATGGGGAAAAATGCACATATAAGAATTGGTAGTATAATGCAACCCTGTAAGAATTATCATAATTTATATGTGTTTGTATATTAAAAATAATAACAACGAAAAACTCTCTGGAGGACATTTAAAAAAATAAATAAAATAATAAATATAATATATTATTATTTATAATAAAATAAATAAATAAAATCCAGCAAGGTGATTTTGGGTTGAATGGAAAGAAAAAAAAGAAAAAGTTATCAGGCATTTCAGTTCTATTTTCTTGCCTTTTTATTTTTATTTTTTTAAAGACAGGGTCTCTCTCTTGCTCAGGCTTGTATTGAACTCCTAAGCTTAGCAATTCACCTGCCTTGGCCTCCCAGAGTGCTAGGATTACAGGCATGAGACACTGCCATTTTTAACTCTCAATGAGCTAAAACTGGGATTTTATTTTAGGAATTAGTAATGGAAAATTTTTAAATGTACTGTCCACAAAATCTATGTGGTTACTGTGGTTTTTCATCTCATAGCATATGCAGGCAGGCACCCATGCTTGTGAGTCTGCAGAATAGGCAGACAAGGCCTTTGAAGTGGGCTTTTTGACTAAAATTATAGTGAGAAAGAGGAAGATAAATGAGGAGGGAGAGCGGGAGGGGAAGGGGGGACAAGGAAGAGCAGCCTCAGATGAAACAATGAATGAGGTTCAGTCTTGGTTGTGTAAATGCTACTTCCGTGTCACCCCACTGCCCTAACGGTGTACCTTGTCATGAGGCAGGTGTTCAGCTAGCTCTGAATGAGGGTCAGCTGAGCTGAGACAGGTCTGGGGTCTCCATGCTTGCGTGGCTGACGTGAGCAGCTTGTGTCTCCAGCTGGGCTCTGGAGAAGTAGCTACTGGGAAGCAGCAACAGCTCAGATTTCCAGGAAACAGTTTCTTGTTGTCATTTTTATTCCTGAGTCATTAAGTGTAGTTATTCAGACATCTGCTATCCCCAGCTCCTTACAAATCAAACAGGCAGAAAAACCTGCCTTCTGTTCCTCTTCTCTCTTTCCATTTTTTCTTGTTAATATTTCCATCATGTTTGTTACACCTTTTCTTTATTTTAGTCAAGTGTTACACATTTGCCCATCAGTGGTAACTATTTCCATTAGCAAGCATAGGATTTCTACCTTACTTAAATGTCCTCAAAAATATAATGTTGATTGAAAATACAAAGTTGTAGAATATGTAATATAATACTATTTACATTTCTTTAAAAAGGTAAAACAATACTACCACATTTCATAGAATTCAAAAGGCTATTTTGATTATTCGGTTTTTTTGTTTGTTTGTTTGTTTGTTTGAGACAGAGCCTCAAGCTGTCACCCTGGATAGAGTGCAGTGGCATCACAGCTCACAGCAACCTCCAATTCCTGGGCTCAAGCGTGTCTCCTGCCTCTGCCTCTGCCTCCTAAGTAGCTGGGACTATAGGCGCCCGCTACAACGCCCAGCCATTTTTTGGTTGCAGCCATTATTGTTGTTTGGCGGGTCTGGGCTGGATTCGAACCCGCCAGCTCAGGTGTATATGGCTGGCGCCTTAGCCCGTTGAGCCACAGGCGCCAAGCCTTCAAAAGGCTATTTTGATACTAAAATCCACTATTATTCTATATATACCAAGAAAGGGGGAAACTGCCAATTAAACTGTAATGTAGCTGGGAGCGGTGGCTCATGCCTGTAATTCCCAACACTGTGGGAGGCTGAGGAGGAAGAATTGCTTGAGCTCAGGAGTTCGAGACTTGCCTGAGCGAGAGTGAGACCCTGACTCCTAAAAAAAAAATGAAAAACCCAGCTGGGCGCCACAGAGAGTGCTTATAATCCCAGCGGCTTCTGAGGCTGAGGCAGCAGGATGTCTGCAGCCTGAGTCTGAGGTTGCAGTGAGCTATGACAACATTGCACTCTGCTCAGGGCATAGAGTGGACTCTGTCTCAACAATAACAACAACCACCAAAAAAAAAAAAAAGCAAAGAAATAAAATAATAAGCAAGGAAATTAAAAAAAACTTTAATGTAATGCCTTATTATGGATTGTAAGATGCACTGCATTTTAGCAGTGTTATAATGGGAAAAATGTACATCTAGGTAAATTTATTTAAATTAAGGGAAATAAAGTAAATATATTTTATTGAAACATGTAATAAAAATGTAAAACATGCATAGAAATTATATTTAGCCAATATAGGAAGCAGTTATTTTACTGAAGGAAGGGAGGGGAATGGAAGAAGGGGGTCACACAAGGAGCTTCAACTTTATTATTATCATTATTATTATTATTATTTTTGAGACAGAGTCTCACTTTGTCACCCTCAGTAGAGTGCTGTGGTGTTACAGCTCATAGCAACCTCCAACTCTTGGGCTTAAGCGATTCTCTTGCCTTAGCCTCCCAAGTAGCTTCAGGTGCCTGACACAACGCCTGGATATTTTTTTGTGGCAGTTGTTTAGCTAGCCCAGGCTGGATTCGAACCCGCTACCTTTGGCATATGTGGCTGGCGCCGTAACCACTGTGCTATGGGCACCAAGCTGAGGCTTCAACTTTATAATTTATTTTTTAAAATTCTAAAGCAAATATAAGAAATTATCATTTGACAAAGTAGATTGGTAAGTACCCATAATTTTCTAAATGCTTTCAATATTCCATAATGAAAAGTGCACATTTAAGATGTACGTAAAAAGCAAGCTGCAAAAGGCTATCTGAATATAGTGGATTCTGATTTCTGATTTGTTCTAGTAGGGTTTGATTGTATGTTCTTTCAGACTTTCTTTTATGTTTATCATACCATAGCAGTGTGAGTTTTTTGGTTTGATTTTGTTTTTGGTGGAGGGGGGACCAGTTTGCTTTCTACATCTCTATTTTTGTGTGAGAATTAAAAGACAGACAGTTATCATTCCCTTCTTTCTTTGCAGCCAGTTTTCTAGTTGCTCTTTATTCTTTCTTTCTTGGACACATGGCAACTAGACAGGGTTGAGTCGTGGAATTCCTTGATGAAAAGAATGATCGTAGGCTAGGTGCGGTGGCTCATGCCTGCAATCCTAGCACTCTGGGAGGCCGAGGCAGGTGGTGGATTGCCTGAGCTCAGGAGTTCGAGACCTCCCTGAGCAATAGCGAGAACCCCGTCTCTACTAGGAATAGAAAAAAAGAAAAAGCGGAGGCAAGAGAATTGCTTGAGCTCAAGAGTTTGAGGTTACTGTGAGCTATGACCCCATGGCACCAGATCAACAGAGTGAGACTCTGTCTCAAAAAAAAAAAAAAAGAATTATTATACCAGTTGAGCAAAACTCAGCATTTCTATTGTGCCTAGAGATCTGATAAAGAGACACTTCAAATAGTCAGGAAGCTAAATAAACTTTTTAACCCCTTTTCTGAAACCTAAGAAGACGGCTGCTGTTTTGCCCTCCTGTCACTGGATGAAAGAGCTGTGGTAGTGTTTGCTTATTTTGTGAGAACGAAGCAGCGAGAATCGAGGGACTCAAGGGATATTTGTTTTAGGATACTACTTGTGGGGACCCCTCGCCTCCAACACCCATGAAAAGGATTATTTCCCATATCTTGCAATACTTCTTTAGTATGTTTACTAGCACTTACTGTTAGATTAAAACGAATTTGGCAAGATCTATTTTAAAAATGCCAAGTACAGTCAGTCATATCACCTGACCTAGAATTTTACACCGTAGGATCTTGCCTAACAAAGTCGTAAGAAAGAAAAAGCTAAATGCACAAAGAGATTTGCTTTACGATTACTGTGAAAAAGTAAAACTTTGGAGTTAACGTAAATGTTCCCAAATACAGAAATACTTAAATAAATGCTGGCGATCTGTTTTGCGGATGGTGTTGCAACAGTAAAATGATAATGGTTGTTGTGTAGCAATGTGGAAAGGCTTGATGCTGTAAGAGCAGGGCGTACCACATGACTGTAACTCTGAAATGTGTGCGCATGTGAGGAAACCTAGGGAATATGCAAGAATGAAAAATCAGTTCTGTTAGGATGGTAGAATTTCGAGTGAATTTCTCTCTTCCACTATTTGTAAATGTTTGCACTTACTTTGGGGGCAGCTAGATCTTTTTTTTTTTTTAATTTCAGATTAATGTGAGGGTATTAAACATTTAGGTTACAATGTTGGCATTTGTTAGGTAAAGTCCCTCTTGTAGACGTGTCCCACACCCAAGAGGTGTGCCATACACCCTTACCTTGTGCCCATCAAGTGGGAGCACACCTGTCCTCCTCCCTGCTCCCCTCTCTGCCCCCCCAATCCTCCTCCTCCCAACTTGAATTGAATTGAGTATTTCCCTTATGTGGGTGTGTGTTAGATAGTTTCCTGGCTTCATATTAATATTGAGTACCCTGGATATTTGCATTTCCTTTCTTGTGATGCTTTACTAAGAAGACTGTGTTTGAACTCCATCCAGGTTAAATACAAAAGATGTAAAGTCTCCATCTTTTTTAATAGCTGAATAGTATTCCATGGTATACATATACCACATTTTGTCAATCTGTTCCTGGCAGCCAGATCTTCTAAGGAGAAATTTGAATTTCTGTTCAAGAAAATGGCAGATTAGGCCAGGCATGGTGGCTTATGCCTGTAATCTTAGCTCTCTGGGAGGCGGAGGCAAGAGGATCACTTGAGCCCAAGAGTTTGAGGTTGCTGTGAATTACGACACCATGGCACTGAACCCTAAGGTAACTGAGTGAGACCTTTTTAAAATAAGGGGGGAGGGGGCGGTGCCTGTGGCTCAAGGAGTAGGGCACCCGCCCCATATACCAGGGGTGGTGGGTTCAAGCCTGGCCCCAGCCAAAAACTGCAAAAAAGAAAAAAAAAAAAGGCAGATAGTAGGTTGAGGAATACTAGAAAAGTAAAAGCTGTGGTTGCTTTGAAGACAAAAATAGCTATGCATGGTGGTTCATGCCTGTAATCATAGCATTTTTGGAGGCTGAAGTGGGAGGATCACTTGAGGCCAGGAGTTTAAGACCAGCCCAGGCTACATAGCGAAACCATGTCTCTACAAAAAATAAGAAAAAACTAGCTGGGTGTGGTGTTCCTGCCGTGCCAGCTACTTAAGAAGCTGAGCCAGGAGAATTGCTTGAGCCCAGGAATTTGAGGCTGCAGTGAGCTATGGTTGGGGTTACTGTACCTGGGCAACAGAACAAGACCCAGACCTCCCTAAAAGGGAAAAAAACAACATAAAAGCATTTTAGACAAGAATTGCTGTAGCAGTATACATATTGACTATTTAATTTTTTCCTTAAGGAGAAAGAGAAAGTTGGCCTAGCATTTGTACATGGAAGTTGGAATATTGAAGAGGATTGGTAAAAGAAGTGGGAGGATCAAAGCCAATGTGACTAGCTTATTCCTTTGCACTACTAAATAAACCAAATTTTTGGACTGTGTCTACTTTAGTCAATATTTGGTTATTTGCTTTGAAGCTATTTGTTTGCAATAATGCCACTAACATCCTCAACAGAGCCAGTCTGACCCTGAGATGGTAGGTGGGATCATGACTAATTTTATCATTTATATAGAAAATGAACCCTTCAAGGACATGGAGTACTATTTCTTTTCTCTATACTTCTTGCTTTTGATTTTTTGCTTTACTGCTGATTTATGACTATCAAAACCTACAAATCCCGTAATTAACTCAGAGCTGCCATTTTGCCATCACTGGTAGAATGGGAGCCGTAAATGGGTAAAGAACAGAGAAACTAATAGACTGAAAGAATATTAGCTGTCTGGGGCTTTGCTGACCAATTAGTCTAGTTCCTTCTCTTTATAGGTAAATAAACAAGTCCCAGGGACACAGCAGTGACCTGTGTCTTAGGACTCCAAGTCTGGTGTCCTTTTCTGTTCTACTGCAAAGAGAGAAAAGGAGGCAAAGGGAGAGCAGAGCCAAATTATTGGCAGTTTACAGGCTGCTTTTTCAGGAAGAGTAGGACATTGGACTTGGTGTCATTATCATGTTAAGTTATAGAGTGTTTTTTGTTTTACTCCCTCCACCCCCCAAAAAACAGGTAAAAGAGGTGGCGTCTGTGGCTCAGTGAGTAGGGCATTGGCCCCATATACTGAGGGTGGCGGGTTCAAACCTGGCCCCGGCCGAACTGCAACAAAAAAATAGCCGGGCGTTGTGGTGGGCGCCTGTAGTCCCAGCTACTTGGGAGGCTAAGGCAAAGGAATCGCCTGGCCCAGGAGTTGGAGGTGCTGTGAGCTGTGTGACACCACAGCACGCTACTGAGAGCGATAAAGTGAGACTCTGTCTCTACCAAAAAAAAAAAAAAAAAAAGATATGAAGGGGAAATTCACCACAGAAGAAATACAATAGGTGTGAAAGCATATTGCAACGTAATTAAAGAAACATAAATAATCAGTCTGTTGCTACTTCAAGATAAAACATTTATATATGACCTTTATCATAATTATTTTTCCTATATGAGAAGATAGCAAATAATGTGTGAGCTTTATTATTTGGATGATTGGCCTTGTAGCACTTTTTGTTGACAGTCTACCCTAATTTTAGGAAATAGAATAGGAAAGAAACTAATGCAAATGGTAAAAGGCAAAATATAATAGGAAAGAAAATAATGCAAATGGTAAAAGGCAAACTATTAATACAACCCGGTGAATAATTTTCATGAGAGTTGTGGCAGCTTTAAACCTCTTTTTATTCCCTCACTCTAATTCTGTCTAGCACCTGTAAGATGTATTACCCAGGTTGCATATGGCAGCACTGGACCACTGGGAAGAAAGCTGTGAAGGACTCAAAGAAGCTGAGAACAGCTATCAGCACTTCATTTTACTTTCCTTTCCTGCCCCACAGCACCGGAGAATCCAGTTCAGCTCTGACTAGGGAAATGTCTTCTTGCTTCCTCAGAAGATTCTACAGGGTCCCCAGGAAGGCATAGCCAAGGAAAGAGAATAAGGAATCAGGAATAGGACCCAAAGTGTGCATACTCACTGGAGGGTGTACTGCTGGGGAAGGCAGCGGTGCGGCTTTGACATGAAGCCAAGATTAAGGGGACTGAGTGGCTGATCTGCCCTTGGCAACCATTATGCCTCATCTTCTGGACAGACCTTATAAACTTTTCTGATAAGAAGTTTGAACTTAATATAGCTGACACAGGGTGGCGCCTGTGTCTCAAGGAGTGGGGTGCTGGCCCCATATATTGGAGGTGGTGGGTTCAAACCCTGCCCCGGCCAAAAAAAAAAAAAAAAATATTGATGACACAAAAATAGGCCCCCTCAGGTCCTATTTTGGAAGTGAGCAAGGGAAAAGTAATAAATATTCAATGTTGTTTTTTAAGTATTGATTATGTATTTTGGAGGGTGGCTCAGTCATACCACTTAATCCTCTGTAGCTCATTCTTTTTAATCCTCTGTAGTAAGAGGTGGCAAATATTCTCTGTAAAGGGCCATGTAGTTAAATATCTTAACGTAGGCTGCATGGTCTCTTTTGCAGTTACTGTGTTCTGCCCTTGCAGTGCAAAAGTAGCCATATACAACGTGTAAACAAATGAGTGTGTGTTTCAGTAAAGCTTTGTTGGACACTGACATCTGAATCTTATTTTCATATGTTTTGACATATTCTTTTTTTAGCTCATGGACTGTACAAAAATGGGCTAAATAGTATGCTGACCCCCGTTCTATAGCACCTCTGCTAATGGAAACATAATGTAAGCATATGTTATGAACTGAATGTTTATGACCCCCAGAATCCATATGTTGGAGCCGTAACCCCCACTGCGTCTATATTTAGAAATAGGACTTCTGGGGAAGTAATAACTGAATTAAGGTTAAATGAAGTCACAAGGGTAGGGTCCTGATCTGATAGGATTAATATCTTTACAAGAGACACCAGTTGCACTCGCTGAGGAAATGCCATGTGAAGACATAGGAGTAAGGCTGTAGTCTGCACCCCAGGAAGAGAGCCCTCATGAAAATTGGAATTGACCATAACCTTGACCTTGGACGTTTCCAGCCTCCAGAACTAGGAGAAAATAAGCTTTTGTTGTTTATGTCCACTACTCCATGGTATTTGTGGTGTTAGGCCAGCCCAAGCTGACTAATAACACTATATGTGTATGTAAATCATGGTCTCTTATTAGCTATGTTTTAAAAAGTAGACAGAAACAGGCAAAATTAATTTAAATCCTATGTTTTATTTAGCCCAGTATATTTTAATGGTATTATTTCAACATGTAATCTATATAAAAATTACTAATGAGATGTTTTGCAATTTTTCTTATCCTTTGAAATTCTTTTATGATTTATGTTTGTTCATCTTAATTTGAATGTTCGATACTTAATCTTGTATTTAGATTTCTTAAAATTGGCAGTTGGAAAAAAAATAGGTTCACATATACAGGACATAAAATTTTTATAGGGTGGACATAAAATTCGTGTACAATTTACTATGTTAAACTATTTTATATTGCACACAAACTTTATGTCCACCCTATAAAAATTTTCTAGCAACTAAATTCACTATCAGATATAAATTTATTTTTTATTTTATTATTAGTTTTTGAGACAGAGTCTCATTCTGTCTTCCTGGGTAGAGTGCTATGGTATCACAACTTACAGCAACCTCAGACTCCTGGTCTCAAGTAATCCTCCTGCCTCAGCCTCCTGTGTAGTTGGGACTACAGGCACCTGCCACAACGCCTGACTGGTTTTAGTAGAGATGGGGTCTTGCTCTTGCTCAAGCTAGTCTCAAACTCCTGAGCTCAGGTGCTTCACCTGCCTTGGCTTCCCAGAGTGCTGAGATTACAAGCATGAGCCATTGTGCTAAGCCCAGATATAAGTTTAATCTTTAAGTGCTCAATAGCCACATTGTTATGGGCATGTCCTATAATTAACTGGTCCCCAATGATGATTTCTAATCTATTGCTTTTATGAACAGTGTCGTAATGAATATTTTTATACATAGACATTTTTAACATGTTGTCAAATTTATAGGTACATTCCTAAAAGTTCTGGGTCAGAGGATTGTGTTTTTCTGTACACACTTTAAAAAATGTTTTATTTGGGAGGTGGCACCTGTGGCTCAAAGGAGTAGGATGCCGGCCCCATATACCAGAGGTGGTGGATTCAAACCTGGCCCTGGCCAAAAACTGCAAAAAAAAAAAAAAAAAAAGTTTTATTTAGAAACATTGCAAGAAAAAAAAAATTGAAACATTGCAAGAATAAGTATACCTATAGACTCCTTACTACCTCTTGTTAACATCTTACCCTATTTGCTTTATCATTTGATCCTGTGTGTACATTCTCTTTCTCTTTCTCTCTCTGTGTATATTGATCCTTGAATAATGCAGTGGTTAGAGAAACTGACCCTCACTCCCATGCAGTTGACTCCCCTCCCATTCATTCAAAAATTCATGATGACTTTTGACCACCCCCCAACTTAACTACTAATAGCCTACTGTTGACTGGAGGCCTTACCAATAACAGTCAGTTAACATGTATTTTGTATGTTATATGTATTATATACTGTATTGTAGTAAAGCTAAAAAAAGAAAATGTTCTTAAGAAAATCATAAGGAAGAGAGGATTTATTTACCATTCATGATGTGGAAGTTGACCATCGTGAAGATCTTCATCCTTGTCTTCACTTAGAGGGCTGAGTAGAAGGAAGAGGATGGTCTTACTGTCTCAGGGATGACAGAGGTGGAATAAAATTTGCATGTAAGTGGCCCACATGGTTTAGGTCCAGCTGTACATAAAAAGTGATTTGCATGTCTTCCAATTGCAGAGTCACACTGGCGCTCAGAGAAACATGCTGACTTCATTCTTCCAATAACCCCCTAGTTTGGATTTCCTAAAGCATTTTTTCTATTTCTCCTTTTTCTGTGTGTAAAACTTTCTCAGATTCTTGGAAAAATAACTAAGACATTTTCCTATGGGTATATTTATGATCATAGGCAAATACCCAGTATGAAAAGTGCCCATCAACACTTTTTAAAAGTATACATAAGTATACAGAAAAGCACCCCTAAAATCAGAGGTACTTGTTAGAATTGATGATTGGCAGCTTTCCTACATGCCACTGTAGGAAACATAACTTGCCCACACCATGTTCATTGTTGCCTGCCACCTGGGGCAATAACTGGGTCACAAGGTTGGGGGAAGCCCGTGTTCTGTGGTCACCCTCCACCTCCTGCTGGGGCCTGGGTGCAGGGCCAGGGAGGATTGGGATCAGGAGCCTCCCTGCAGCACTGTGGGGAGTGGTGTCCTCACCCTGGGCTGGCAGCATGCTGGTACATTAGTGGGCAGCTGACTGATGTGACCGTGTGTCCTGAACCTGGACCTGCTTCTTGGCAGGTCCTTGAAAACCCACCAACTGCAGAGACAAAGAAGGATAGGTTTGGGGATTTTAAATGTGGACCCTAATATCTTACCAGTCAGAAAGGAGTTCAGATACTGGCTGGGCCCAGTCACTAATTTTCTAGGTCAGAGGAACTTTAATGCCTACTGGACCCCCTAGTGACCTTACTCCGCCATGCACTGGCTGAGGAGGAACCATGGCCTTTAAAAAGCTCTGTGCTCTTTCAAGCGTCCAGGGCACCATTGAGATCCCTCAGGTACAGATCTTCCTTAAAGACTTAACACCTGATTTGGGTAAGGGCTCTTGTTACTGAGTTCTTATCAAGTTTTTATCATGCTCAGCACAGCTTCTTGCTTCCCCAGGAGAGCTGGTGGGTTCTGTTTTCGGGCTGTCTGTATGTTTGGCACTCACCCACACCTGCTGCCTGTCACCCGTCTCCTTGGAGAGGGGTGCTGGGCATAATCACTAGCTACAGCAGTTGGTCTCTTATTTACTGCCAGTTCTTCATCACTGAGAATCATTCTATTAAGAAAATAAACATTGCCTCACCTGTTCACTGTGTAATATTTTCACTTGCCTTTCACTTAGAGGTTGAATATTTACTTTCCTTCTGAAAAGATCAGCAGGATCTCGGAGCCTAGTGTGATCTGCATCTCATTACTCACCATGTACGTTTTTATCATCAGGCACTTCTTTGGACTCTAGCCCATTCCTCCCACCTGTCACCATTCTGTTATGCCGATCTCTGCCTAGTAACTTTGCTTTTGGAGTTTTATTTCTACTCTTTACCTGCCTTTGTCTCCCTTGTTAGATATAATTCTTGCATGAGCAACTGGGCCTGATAATCCCAATGTAAAGGCCATAGCCCAGGCAGTTTTAATGCTTGAAAAGTAGTCTCTTCGTATTACTATAGCGTAAAAGAATCCTTTCCCTTTCAACCTCTCATTGCTTACTGCATCAATTATTTATGTACTTGTGTAATTCTTATCCATGCCTACGCATGTGTTAGTGTAGCTCTGAGCCTGTGGCTCCCTCTGGAGAATGGTCTTTGTCTGGTATTATTCGCCTACTTCCTCAGCATCTAGTTTAGGGAAGACTGAATTGAGGGATGCTACAAGTTGAGACTTAATACCTCCTCACTGTTCAAACTCTTGAGCCATTAGGTAATTGATTTGTCTAATTCTTTTGTGTTTCAATAGACAAATAACCAGTAACAGTTCCTAAATATTTTGGTGTAAGTCTATGGGGGCCACAGGAATCTGAATCTGAGCCTGTTGGCAGAGATGGTTTCCCTGGGGTGCTAGATTTGAGCCTTCATCTTTCTTTATACTACTTTCTGTGACCTTCAGCTTACAGGATCCTCTCTAACCTACATGTCCTCCTAAAGAAAGGGCTGACACTCATCAGAAAAAGAGAAGTAAAGTTTGTGTTGTGTTAACCGTCAGGGAGATACTGGCTGTAATCCTCTTCTTGCTTTTTCTCCTTTTAAATTCTTCAAGAAGCCCCAGAGCTGAGAGTCTGGGGTCAGAAGGAGCAGGAAGGTTGGGCAGTCAGAAGTGAGAAAGGGGCCATGGGTTCCTGTGCTGCGCTCCAGAAAGTGTTGAGAGGCAGCATCAAGAGCAAACCAAACACTCTTGAGGTCCTAAATCCAGGATGATGTCATCATATGACATAAGATGGAGGAATTCTTGATTAGTAATGCACTTTTTGGTTGGCAAGAAGTAAAAAAACTTTAGGTGGTGGGCTTCTGTAGAAATACAGAGGACCCTATCTTTTCAGCTCTTGTTAAGTTAGGACTCTAACTAACTTAGGAAGTTATCTGCTTATTTGAAAATAAGTTATTTGGGATTGATTGGTGGCTAAGAAATGGACTTTTGTTCTTATAGTTAACTTTAATGAAAGTTTTTTATTTTTCCCCAGTAGAGTGATTTTTTTTTTTTTTTTTTTAGAAAGAGGCGTAATCTGTCACCCTGGGTCTAGTGCTGGGGGGTCACAGGTCACAGCAACTTCAAACTCTTGGGCTTAAGTGATTCTCTTGCCTCCCAAGTAGCTGGGACTACAGGCGCCCGCCAGAGTGCCCGGCTATTTTTTAGTTGTAGTTGTCGTCGTTTAGCAGGCCTGGGCTGGATTCGAACCCGTCAGCTCAGGTGTATTTGGCTGGCGCCTTAGCTGCTTTAGGCGCCAAGACAGTAGAGTGATTTTTTTTTTTTTTGTTAGAGACAGAGTCACCCTCAGTAGAGTGCTGTAGCATCAAAGCTCACAGCAACCTCCAGCTCTTGGGCCTAGGAAATTCTCTTGCCTCAGCCTCCTGAGTAGCTGGGACTACAGGTGCCTGCCACAACGCCTGGCTATTTTTTTGTTGCAGTTTGGCCAGGGCCAGGTTTGAACCTGCCACCCTCAGTATATGGGGCTGGCGTCCTACTCACTGAGCCACAGGTGCTGCCCCAGTAGAGTGATATTAACTTATTGAATTCTTAAAACTTTATTCTGACATAGGCTGAGTAGGAATGGCAGAGAAAAATAATTTTTAGTGTAATCTTTACTATGATGTGATAATAAATATCTAAAAACATGGATTACAAAATGTTCTTTACAGACTTTCTGTAGGAAAAACAAATGTTTGTAAGTTCTGCTTATCAGCTGTTTGTTCTTCCTACCTCTACAATTTTATCCATTAATAACTGTCAGAGTTCAAGTTCATTTCATTGTGCAGTCCCTGGAAATTTTCCTCACTGTTAGTGAGACTTTGAATCATAAATGCTGATGGCTAAATGGCACAATTCATTAAAGATAGTCATACTTTAGCCAAATTACAGTTACAATGCGAAGGTGAAATAGAGTATTTTATTAAAATATCTTAAATTTTACTAAAAGTTATTTTAACCCTGAATTATTCTTTGCTTCAGTGATATCTCAATAGATCTGTGAAATCTATTAAGAGATTTATTTTAATCCAGAAATCTTTCTACGTCTCTAACCACACTAAAGCTCACATTTCAACCTTAAAAGCAGTATTATTAAATTACAGATAATTTATTAGTTCCTTCTCAGGGATAATGGGAGTGGTTTGGAGAAAACTTGTATAGAAATGACATTATGTTTGATAAATGCATATGTGAATGGAGTAGTTATGACTTAACTCCTTGTGAATTTTTTTTTTTCCTTTTCTTTATGTTTTTGGAGATAGAGCCTCACTCTGTCTCCCTGGCTCAAGTACCCTGGCGTCACAGCTCACAGCAACCTCAAACTCTCAGGCTCAACAGATCCTCTTTCCTCAGCCTCCCCAGTAGTTGGGACTACAGTCGCCCAACACCAAGCCTGGCTAGTTTTTCTATTTTTTTTTTTTTATTTTCCTGTTTAGTTGCCCCCTTGCTGAGATTCTGTTCTTATATTCTGTTTTGTTTTTTTTTTTTGAGACAGAGCCTCAAGCTGTCACCCTGGATAGAGTGCCGTGGCATCACAGCTCACAGCAACCTTCAATTCCTGGTGGGCTCAAGCGAGTCTCCTGCCTCTGCCTCCCAACTAGCTGGGACTACAGGTGCCCACCACAACGCCAAGCTGATTTTTGGTTGCAGCCATCATTGTTGTTTGGCGGGTCCGGGCTGGATTCGAACCCGCCAGCTCAGGTGTACATGGCTGGCGCCCTAGCTTGTTGAGCCACAGGCACCGAGCCTAGTTTTTCTATTTTTAGAACAGGTCAAACTGTGCTCACGCTGGTCTCCAACTCTTTTTTTTTTTTTTTTTTTTTTTTTTTGAGACAAAGCCTCAAGCTGTCACCCTGGATACAGTGCTGTGGAATCACAGCTCACAGCAACCTCCAATTCCTGGGCTCAGGCGAGTCTCCTGCCTCTGCCTCCCAAGTAGCTGGGGCTACAGGCGCCCGCCACAACGCCTGGCCTTTTTTTTTTTTTTTTTTGGTTGTAGCCGTCATTGTTGTTTGGCGGGCCCTGGCTGGATTCAAACCCGCCAGCTCAGGTATACATGGCTGGTGCCTTAGCCTGTTGAGCCACAGGCGCCGAGCCTGAATTTTTTTTTTTTTGAGACAGGATCTTGCTCTGTTGCCCCAGGTAGAGTATAGTGGCATCCTCATAGCTTACTGTAACCTCAGACTCCCACAGGTGCACACCACCACACCTGGGTAATTTTTCTACTTTTGGTAGAGATAGGGTCTCACTCTTGCTCAGGCTGGTCTCTTACTCCTGAGCTCAAGGGATCCTCCGTCTTGGCCCCCCGAGTGCTACAGCTGTGAGCCACTATACTTGGCCTATCCTTGTGAAATTTTTGAAAAAAATATGTTCTGGAAAACCAGAACACATTTACAGTAAGATACTATGATTAAGACGCTTCAAAAACTATCTGGTTTGATGATTCAAAAAGCTCCCCTGTCCAGGCTCGGTGCCTATAGCTCAGCAGCTAGGGTGCCAGCCACATACACTGGAGCTGACAGGTTCAAACCTCAGCCCCGGCCTGCTAGAACAACAGTGACAGCTATAACCAAAACATAGCTGGGCATCGTGGTGGGCGCCTGTAGTCCCAGGTACTCGGGAGGTAGGGACAAGAGAATCGCTTAAGCCCAAGAGTCTGAGGTTGCTGTGAGCTGTGGTGCCACATCACTCTACTGAGGGTGACATAGTGAGACTCTGTCTCACAAAAAAAAAATATACCTTGTCCACATCTCATCAAACTGCACTTGAAATCCTTTTACCTCTGTTAAGCTTTCCTGGACAGTCTAAATAAGGTGGTATAATTTCTTGGCTCTTTCTGTGATTAAATGAGTGTCTACTACAGCTCTCTTTATTCCTGAATATCAGCAAGTGTTTCTATTGCATATTTGCTACTAGAATTGCTGTAAGTTGCTATATAAAAAATGGAAAGTCTGTTTACTGCTTTATATTTTTTCTGATATATTTTTACATATATACTTAAGTATATGTATTAATATATTTTTTACATATATTTCTGATATATTTTTACATATGTACTTAATTCTAACTTGGCCAACAGGTAGGATGGTATTATAACTGAGGCTTAGCTTGACTAGATTAAACAGAAGGCATCTGGAAAATAGCAGGTGAAAGCCTAGATCTTTGGATTCAACTCCACATAACTTGTACTGTTCTTTATTGAACACTGTTATATACTGATTTACATCATAAATTCTTAGAGAAGACAGACATAGCAATTAGTAACTTGAATCCATAGCAGCTTTTTTTATTTTTTAGAGACAGATCTTGCTCTGTTGCTCTGACTGGAGAGCATGGCCTAATTATACATTGCTGTAACCCTGAACTGCTGGGCTCAAGCAATCCTCTTGCCTCAGCCTCCCAGAGTGCCAGGATTATAGGCGTGCACCACCATGCTTGTGCCAGAATCAGTAGTGGCTCTGTTCAAACACAGGCTCTTGTGTATTTTGGATGTAATATTTGTCATAAATGCCAGAATTATAATCAGTAGTGCCTTGCATTTAGATTTATAGCTGAAACCACTTACTAATTGAGTAGGAATTATCTTAAAGTCCTACAATAAGAAATACAAATATTTTGAAGGCTGTTCAAAACAGTGTTCCAGGGTGGGTGTTACCTCAGTTTTTGCTGTGTGATGAATAAGGAGCCAGAGGGCTGGAGATTGGTTGTAAAGGTGAAGTTGACTTTATGAAAAGGAGTGTCTTGGTATTTATGGTTACTCTTTTCGATGCTAATCCTTTGGTAGCTTCTTCTCATACTTCATACATACGCACTTGTAGCCACAGGATATGTGGATATAGAACATGCATTGATTTATGTTGAAATATGAGAGCATACATTCATTTATGTTGAAATATGTGTCAGAGTATCAGATTTATTCTACTGCTGATGGCTGTGCCAGAAATGAAGTGTGAGATGAAAGGATTTTATTGCTTACCCACATTTCTTTTTGACCTAGCTAGGTTCGTGTTAGGAAGTGTTTTGTTTTAGGATGTTGTAATATATCCGCATAGCACTTTATACTTTTTAATTTGTTTTTATTTACCCTCACAATAAATCTGTCAAGTGAGATGAAATTTTTATTATCATATTGCAAATGAAGAAATCTGACTTGCAAATAATATATAGCACTGTCATTAAGAAGATCTTATTTTTTATTTTTATTTTTTGAGACAGAGCCTCAAGCTGTCACCCTGGATAGGGTGCTGTGGCATCACAGCTCACAACAACCTCCAATTCCTGGGCTCAAGCGAATCTCTTGCCTCTGCCTCCCAAGTAGCTGGGACTACAGGCCTCTGCCACAACTCCCGGCCATTTTTTGGTTGCAGCCGTCATTGTTGTTTGGCGGGCCCGGGCTGGATTCGAACCCGCCAACTCAGGTGTACGTGGCTGGCGCCTTAGCCTGTTGAGCCACAGGCGCAGAGCCAAGATCTTATATTTCTATATGTGTTATATATTATGAATCAGACCAGAATCCTTGCTCTACCAATTACTAGCTGAGTGATTGATATCTCTAAGCCTTGGTTTTCTAATCTGTAAAATGGGGAACCTTATAGATTGTTGGATGGTTTAAACAAGATAATAGATAGAATATGTTTAGAACCAGTGGGGCATGTACTAGGCACTTAATAAATAGCAGGTAGTTTATTTTCAGAGGTTATTACTCATTTATTTAACTCAACAAACACTGAGAGCCTTCTGTGAGCTAGTTAGTGCTAGACATCAGGAACGCAGTGACATACAAGATTGGATGGGGGGGCGGCGCCTGTGGCGCAGTGGGTGGGGCACCAGCCCCATATACCGAGGGTGGCGGGTTCAAACCCAGCCCTGGCCAAACTGCAATGAAAAAATAGCTGGGCGTTGTGACCGGCGCCTGTAGTCCCAACTACTCGGGCAGCAGAATTGCCTGGGCCCAGGAGTTGGAGGTTGCTGTGAGCTGTGTGATGCCACGGCACTCTACTGAGGGGGATAAAGTGAGACTCTGTCTCTACAAAAAAAAAGAAAAGATAGGATGGGTATTCTAATGGAATTTGTGTTTTAGTGGTAGAAATGATAAATGGGTTAGTAAGAATTCCATGGAGTGACAAGGACTTTGAGGAAAGTAAAATGGGATGGTGCTTGAGAAGGGTATTGTTAGTTGGGAAGTCCTATTGCAGGAAGTGGCGTTTGGTCTGAGACTGGGGGAACCGTGATCACATGCTGACCTGGGGAGTAGTCTCAGGAGGAAACACAGCTGCGAAGCTGAGAGGCAGGACTGAGGCAGGCGCGTGGGCAGCACATTTTACCAGTGCAGCATGGAGAGGCGGAGGAACCAGATTATGTAGGGCTTGTAGGCCAGGGTAAAGTGTGGGGTTTGGGCTAGGGGTGATGTTTTGGGTCAGGTGCTAGGCCAGGTTCTGTGAAGAAAGCAAATGTGCATTGTTATAGAAGAAATGTGTCCTTCTGTAATTGAGAGTCATCTGTGTCATACAACTAGATAAGCACCCAGAACTGCACAGCGTTCCTGCTGGTGCGCTCCTGGTCTGATCGCTGGGTGGTGGTTACCACGTGTTCTTGCAGCAGTCATCTCTAAAATGATGTTGTGGTTCTTGTTATCTGTGGTTGAATCTGTTTGCTCTAACAGTCTAAAGGGGCATGGAGGGTGGAGACAGAATTGGGGCAAGGGTAAAGAGGTAATTTCTGAACACCACAAAATAGGGACTAGGAAGTTGGGGAAGGAAAAAAAGATCCTGTTGTGCATGGAGAGAGACTCTGTTGAAACTGTGGCTCTTTGAGATGACGTGGGTGAGCCAGCGTGAGCTGGGCGGTATCTCTGCCCAACTCACCAAGCTGAATCCAGGTAGTTAAATCCCAGATGCTGCTGCAGACAGCGGTCCCCAAGCTTTTTGGCACCAGGGACTGGTTTCATGGAAGGCAATTTTTCAATGGATGGGATGCCGTGTGGACTGGTTCGTAATAGGCCACAGACCGATACCCTGCAGTTGGGGACTGGAGCTTTAAGCCCTTAGACCAGCAGTTCTAAACCTGTGGGTTGTGACCCACAAGAACTGTATTAAAGGCTCGCGGCATTAGGAAGGTGGAGAACCACTGCCTTAGACTGTTAGCAGCTTTTCTCATCTCCACTGAGGCCAAAAGGAGCAGTGATACCCTGGAGTTTTCTTATTAAAATGGGTTTCATGTCCTTGTTTCTTTGTTCAGAGAAGTTTGTTTCTTTGAATCATTCTGTCAGTTTAGCTGTTATAATTGGTCAATTAACATTATAAATAATAACAGTGAATAAGATTATCCTACATAGTAACAAAGTTTTATTGAGTGCTTACTAAGTTCTAAGCTTTTTTACCTCCATTATTCTATTTTAGGTCCCACAGCAGATCAGTGATCCTGGATTCCAAACCCACGCTTTGCTTTACATGAGAGACTCTGTTCTTTATTTCCTTCTCACAAGCATATATTTAATAATTGGTTATTGGTTATTTAGTGGTCTGATAAGAAGTGAGGTGGTGCTTTTCTCTTGGAAGACTAGCTGATCAAGACATACTGGTTGGTTAAAGAAGAAACAGAGATGTTAATTAGCACTTTACTGTAAACCTTTCTATTCTGAAGAGTCCCACCTGTGTACTACTTGAAGTGGAATGCAAGAAGTAATATTGAGGAGAGAACTTAATACCTCTGTTTCCTCAAAAAAGGGTGTGTTGTCTCTTTAGAAGGGGGCTAACCAGTGACAGATTGGGATTATTACCTCTTTAGTGGTTTTTTTTTTTTGTGCACAAATTATAAGAATAATAATTTTTAAATTAAGAAAAATCTTTACCCCAACGAATTTTTATTTTTTCACATTCACTTCCAGTTTTTGCATTTATGTGTGTATTATTTGTACATAGGTCTAATTATAGAGTATCTACTCATTTTTTATTTAACATTATGTTATAACAGATTTGAAGGTTAAGGAGTAAGTCTCTCTAGTGAAAAGGAAAAGATTGGAATATCAAAAGGTTATGAGGCATTAATAATTGATTGGGACGATGCCTTCCAGGCAGCCCACGTCAGTTTTGAAGCTGGCCTTGGAAGGAGCAGCTGTGTGTTTGGACCTTGGAAAGTCTTCATCTTTCCAGGCAGTCTGTCGGGCATCCAGAAAAGTCGGTGGGTGGCGGGGGGAGTGGAAAAATACAGTGGTTTGGAACCGATGTGAAACTAACAAGCTGGTTGAGTTAAAGAAGACAAACAATCTGCACCTGTTATGGTACTTTAATTGAGGTTAAAGCTTTAGCGAATAGGCAGTGCATTATACTTTGTCAGAATTATCAACATTTTGTTCTTTTCAGTGGCTTTATGTTTAATAGTTACATAGTGGTTATAAAAGTAGTTTATCAGTGGAAGAGCAAATTATTTGGCAAATACTATTTTGGTGATAAAGCTGTTAGTCTGTGTTTAAATTCACTTTAACTCAAAGTGGTTTTTAAGTTTCAAACTTGTGTAACTACACGCTAGTCATGCGATATTCAAAGACCTCCTTGATAATAACTCCAGATATCCTTAGGGTGAAATCCCAGATTCAGAATCTTTGCTGGTTGCTTCCCCATCCAAATCACCTTTTTTTCTCCCAGGCCTCTGGATAACCTGAGTGAAAAGAACAAGACAAAGTGGAGATCTCCTAATCCTGAATGCAGAAGATCAGAGACAATTGATAGAGGCAATTGTTTACTCTTTTCTTCTTCCTAAAATAAGTAAAATTCAAAGTGATTTTTTTGGGGAGGGGCTGAGGCACATTGCATTTTATCAGATTAAGGTCATGTTGGACAGCAAAATGCTAGGAAAATAATTTACATAAGTAGAATTCTAAAAACCAGGTTTTATGGGGCAGCACCTGTGGCTCAAAGGAGTAAGGCCCCGCCCCATATGCCGGAAGTGGTGGGTTCAAACCTAGCCCTGGCCCAAAAATAAAAAATAAAAAAAACCCCAAACCCCAGGTTTTATGTTAAATTTAAGCCATCACTCTTGTTTAAATTAAAGAAGCTTACACTGGAGGTATGAACTGGAATAAGTCATTATATCAGAATATTTAGTTTGTTTTAAACACTTCTTTGAGTGCCCTCCCCTGCCTTTATCATAACAAAAATGTGAAACTAGTGGACAAAAAGTGTTAGAGGTGTAACAGATATGTAGGTGGGGGAATGTGTTCTCAATGAAATGCTACTTCAGTGCAGTCAACACAGTGTGGTTTCCAGGGGAGAGAGTCTTCCTGTTAAACTCTAGCAAAGGCACTATTCTCTGCTGCTGGAACTTGTTTGTGTGACCTCTGGGAGACAGTTGAGAGGGTCTTAAGTGAACCCGTTTGTTAGGTTGTCATTTCCTTTGTGTTTACATATACACAGCTCTTGAAAGTATCTTTCCTCAAGTTGTTCTCTTTTTGGTGACCTTTACCTTTTGGGGGCGTTGCAGTTGAATGATCACTGCTGTACTGGCAACACTGGACGTCCTTTTATGTGGGTGCAGAGCTGCCTGTGGCTGGCTGGGCATCCTCATTACATACCACAGCCTTGCCGGGGAGAAAGGCCATTCACATTGGCTGCTGCTGCTTACCAGGTACCTCTGTTTCTTCAAGTGCTTCTCCTCCCACCACCCTGGCCCTTAGCCCTCAGCTCCGTTCAGCTATTTTCCAGGCTCCCACCTTCACATCTCTGCTCTGCTCTGAGTCTATCAGGGTAACAGAGTGGCTTTTCTTCACCAGGATGTTTTTAGTGGATAGGCAGCAATGAATAGTGGTTAAAAGCCTAATTCAAACTGTGCCTGGTTTTGAATCCTTGCTGGGTTACTTACTAGGGTAGTTTCTTAATCTCTCTTTGCCTTGATTTTCTTAGGCAAAAGGGTGTACTAATCATGCTTTCCTCATAAGGTTGTTATGAGGGTTAAACAAGTTAATACAGTATAGCCTTTGCAGTAGACCACCTCCCTACACTGACCACCTCCTTAAGTTGACCTAATTTTCATAGACCAGACACATACCACATGTCCTCAATGGAAGCTTCTTATGTTGACCTCATCCATAGGTTGACCAGTTTGTTACAGTGCCCTGGGTGGTCAATTTACAGAGGGTATACTATATTTGTAAATACTTAAAATAGTGCCTGGCATATGATAAACACTGTATAAGCATGAAATAAACCAAAGTTTTCTTCTAATTATAAAAGTATTACATTAACGTTATAGAAAACTTAGAGAATTTAGAAAAGTTATATTACTTGGAATTAGAATGAATAAATAAATGTGGGGTAGTGAGAATGGCAGGAGTGTGTTTTAGGCAGGGAGAGATTGGTATCAAGATACTGAGACTAGAATCTGGTATTTGAACCCATAGCCTGATTACCTTATTCATCTCAGTGGTATGCCTTTTTTAAAAAAAAAAAACAAAAAACTATTTCTACATTATTTCTCCACCATTGATAAAGCAATAAATTTGGCATATTTGATTAATGAATCTTCAGTGAACTAGCCTTGAGCCAGCTTTACTATAAACCTAACCTAGCTTTATGGCTTTTTGGAGATTTACTTAATCTTTGTGAACCTCTGCTTTCCTACCAACAAAATGGAGTTAGTATTCCCTGTCTTGCAGGGTTGCTGGGAGGATTTAATGACATGTCCATGTAAAGCACTTTGCCTGTGCCTGGCCACTGGGGCACTCTTTGAATATTTATTTTCCCTTGGTTCCCTTTAGCTCTTCTGACAGTATTGCCATTTATGTGTATAAGAAGGTCAGAGCCTTTTGTAGTTCATAAGTGCAGTGATTAGGTGTTCACATGAATGTGTGAGCCATGCCTCTCTCCAACTTTGTTAGTCAGCACATTACCTGTTTGACATGTGGGGTGGGGAAGAAGGTCCTGGTTGTCTTCGGGGAAGATCTAGGAGAGTCATGTGACTTGCCTCAAAGTCTTTCAAAAACTGAATTCATATGCAATAAAGTGAGCCCACTGACTCCTCTTCATCCATACTTACAGTAAGTTTTGACTTAATGGTGTTCATCAGGTTCACATACTATGATTTTCTTTTCTTTTTTTTTTTTTTGAGACAGATTCTCACTGTGTCACCCTCGATAGAATGCTGTGGTGTCACAGCTCACAGCAGCCTCAAAGTCTTAGGCTTAAGAGATTCTCTTGCCTCAGCCTCCTGAGTAGCTGGGACTACAGGTGCCTGCCACAACACCTATAATTAGGTAATAAGTCCAACAAAATATGTTTAAGTATATGAGGAAAACTACAAACCATTGATGAAGGGAATCAAAGAAGAGCCAAATTTATTGAAGAAAGAGTTCATGTTCATGGATAGGAAGATTCAATATTGTCAAGGTGTCAGTTCTTCCCATCTTGATCTATAGAGTCAGTGCAGTCTCAATCAGAACTCCAGCAAGTTACTTTGTGGATATTGACAAACTGATTCTAAAGTTTATGTGAAGAAGCAAGGACCCAGAATAACTGACACAATATTGAGAGAGAAGAACAAAGCTGGAGTACTGACATTACCTATTTTGTATAGTAGTAGTATAATAAAAAGCTCCATTAATTAAGACAGTGTGGTATTGGTGAACTAATAGACAAATAGATCAATAGAACAGAATAGAGAGCCCAGAAATAGACTCATAAAGTCAACTGATCTTTCACAAAGGAGCAAAGACAGTAGAATGGTGCAAAGATAGGCTTTTCATCCAATGGTATTAGAACAACTTGATGTCCACTTACAAAAAGTGAATCTAGGCTCAGCGTCTGTGGCTCAACGGGCTAAGGCGCCAGCCACGAACACCTGAGCTGGTGGGTTCGAATCCAGCCCGGGCCCGCCAAACAATAATAATGACTGCAACCAAAAAAAAAAAAAAAAAAAATGGCCAGGCGTTGTGGCGGGCGCCTGTAGTCCCAGCTACTTGGGAGGCGGAGCCAGGAGACTCCCTTGAGCCCAGGAATTGGAGGTTGCTGTGAGCTGTGATGCCACAGCACTCCATCCAGGGTGACAGCTTGAGGTTCTGTCTCAAAAAAACAAAAAACAAAAAACAAAAAGTGAATCTAGACACAAACCTTATGCCTTTCACAAAAATTAACTCAGAATGGATTATAAACTTAAATATAAAACACAAAAGTATAAAACTCTAGGAAAATGACAGGAGAAAACTGAGATATCCTTGGGATAGCAATGACTTTTTGAATATAGTTGTAAAGGCATAACCCATGAAAGAAATAATTGATCAGCTGGACTTTATTAAAATAAAAAGTTTATGCTCCTTGAAAGAGAATGTCAAGAGAATGATACTACAAACTACAGACTGGGAGAAAATGTTTGCAAAAGACACATCTGATTGAGGACTGTTATCTAAAATATACAAAGAACTAAATAAGAACAATAAGAAAATAAGTAACCTGATTTTAAAATGTGCCTAAGACCAGGATGGTACCTGAGGCTCAGCGAGTAGGGCGCCAGCCCCATATACCAAAGGTCGGGGGTTCAAATCCGGCCTTGGCCGAATGGCAAAACAAAAAAAATAGCCGGGCGCTGTGGCAGGTGCCTGTAGTCCCAGCTACTCCGGAGGCTGATGAGATTCTACTACACACATATTAGAATGGCCAAAATCCGGAACACAAACAATACCAAATTCTGGTGAGGATGTGAAGCAAGAAGAACTCTCATTCATTGCTGATGGAAATGAAAAATGGCATAGCTACTTTGGAAGATACTTTAGTGGTTTCTTACAAAATTAAACATACTCTTACTATATGATCTAGCAATTGCACTGCTTGTATTCACCCAGAGGAGTTGAAAACTTATCCGTGCAAAAATCTGCACAGGGGTGTTATAGAAACTTCATTCATAATTGTCCAAACTTGGAAGCAACCAAGATGTCCTTCAGTAGGTAAATGATTAAATTGTGGTACATCTAGACAATGGGATATCAGTCAGCGCTGAAAAGAAATGAGGTGGCTTGGCACCTGTGGCTCAACAGGCTAAGGTGCCAGCCACGTACACCTGAGCTGGCCGGTTCGAATCCAGCCCGGGCCTGTCAAACAACAATGACGGCTGCGACCAAAAAATGGCCGGGCGTTGTGGCGGGCGCCTGTAGTCCCAGCTACTTGGGAGGCAGAGACAAGAGACTCACTTGAGCCCAGGAATTGGAGGTTGCTGTGAGCTGTGATGCTATGGCCCTCTATCCAGGGTGACAGCTTGAG
>CAUYRH010140408.1:0-21804 GCA_963574655.1 Perodicticus potto
GAGAAAATGCCAGGAAGGCTATGTTAATCAGTTTGATGAAAATAGTTCAGATTGTATATGAAACCAGCACATTGTACCCCTTGATTGCACTATTGTACACAGCTATGATTTAATAATAAAGACAATAAAATAAAAAAGTAAGTACAACAAAATTAATTTAAATTCATATAATAGGCTGGGTGTGGTGGCTCACGCCTGTAATCCTAGCACTCTGGGTTGCCAAGCCAGGTGGACTGCTTGAGCACAAGGAGTTCCAGACCAGCATGAGCAAAAGTGAGACCCAGCTCTACTGCAAAGAGAAAAAATGAAAAACTAGCCGGGCATTGTATCAGTGCCTGTGGTCCTAGCTACTCGCTGAGCCAAGAGATCCCTTGAGTTTGAGGTTTCTGTGAGCTATGCTGCCAGGGCACTCTACCGGGACAACAGAGTGAGATTATGTCTCAAAAAAAAAAGGAATTCATATATGATGAACATATTATTTAAAAACCATGTGGTCCTATGGGGATAGACAATAGGAAGCTGTGAAATACCAAACAAAACATTACAGTGATTTCTATCCCTGAAGAGGCTATTGAAGCTGAGTTTCAGTGCAATCTTTCCTCGGAGGCTTTTTAGATCAAACAGGTTTACATTTTTCTCTTTCAGAAAGATCTGTGAACTAAAATAAAATCTTAAGCCTCCCCTTAAGCAGCTGCCTGACTGGACGCCCTCTTGGCCAAAAGTCTCCCTAAAGTTGAACTGCCGGCCATGAGAAAGGAGCCCTGACCTGCCTCATCGCGACCCTCCCCTGCTTAGAGATGCCCTCTGTGACTCCCTAACAGGTGTAAGGCTGTGCAAGGCATCCCTGCAGGCCTCAATATGCAAAACGAACCATTGAGTTCCATCAGGAACTTTGTCTCTAATTAACAGGCCCTTTATCTCAAACAGTCCTTTTCACCAACTCTTGGTCTTTCAGACAAAGCCTCTGTTTTTCAGCCATTTGCCACCTAAAGAATCTATAACCCCCATCACCTGTAAGTCCTCTCCACTTCCAGATGTACCACCTTTTTTAGCCAGAGGACTGTGTTTTCCAGGTATTGATTTATGACCTCTCTTGTAATTCCCGTCTCCCCGCAAATGTACAAAACCAACTTGCTCAAGGACTGGCTCCGGGTCATGGTCCTCCAATTTGGCTCAGAATAAACCTCCTTGAATTGTTATACTGAGTATGGCTTCTTCTTTTCAACAGTCAGTTCTTTAGGTGCGAATGTTCATTCAGTTAGCGAGGTTTGTTTAATGAGCCTCATTAGCTCCGGTTTTGCTCCATGTTCATTCTCTGCCTTCATTACACAGCCCATTTTGGAGGCATAATTGTCTTCAAAGCAAGTGACTCATTTCATCGCTGGCCAACATACCAAGCATTCTTCACAGGAGCTCATAATGTTTAAAACCAAAATCTTTGGAAGCGAAGTAGATCACATAGGTACTATCTGCCCTAAACTCCTATAGTCCTCATTAGGACCACCCAGCTGTGCGGTGGGTTAGCTACTTATTAGCAACTCTATAAATACTTTTGGACTCATCCACTGTGTGTGGGGTTTTATTGTTTGCTAAATGTTTGCTCTCTATAACTCCTATTTCTCCTAATGGAATGTAAACAACGTGACTGTTCAAGGCAACATTGTTTTCTGTGTCTGTTTCTCCTTAATTTTCTGTTCTAAAATGTTCAGAAAAGGAGAGAAAACAAAACTTGTTATCTATAAAATTGACAAAGGGATCTTGAAATCTGTGAGATCTGATCTGTCCAGAGAAATTGAATGGATATAAGTAGTTTTGTGGTGGGGGGGGGGAAGTTATAATTTCAGGAAATAAAGCCAATTGCAGTTTGGAATTTTAACTTTTATTAATATTTCTTTTAAAAAACTATTGAAAAAAAGAAAAAAGGGTAACTGATGAAAGAAAGTCAGGATTTAGAGGAGTTGGCCGCCAGCATGGAGGCTCACGCCTATAATCCTACCATTCAGGGAGGCCAAGGCAGGTCTATGGCCTGAGCTCAGGAGTTCCAGACCAGCCTGAGTATGAGTGAGACCCTAATCTCCACTAAAAATAGAAAACTAGTGGGGCGTTGTGGCAGGCACCTGTAGTCCCAGCTACTCAGAGGCTGAGGCAAGAGAATCGCTTGAGCCCAAGAGTTTGAGGTTGCTTGAGTTTGCTATGTGCTATAATGCAACAGCACTCCACCCAGCGTTAGTCTGTCTAAAAAAAAGAAAAAGAAAAAGAATTACAGGAGTTAAATGAGGACCACAGAATTCATAAAAAAGAAGAGAAAAAGAAAAAAAGAAAAAATATGATGTATGTTTGAGATAGAGAAAGAGAAGGAAGACCTTTTTATCAATTCAGTTATAAATCAAGACAACTGGAAAAGATCTTTGTATGCATGGGATGGGATTTTGGCTCCTATACTTAAATGATAAAATAAGGATTTATATATTGTGCAATTAGAATAATAATTTTAGAGTTGAGCATCCATCATGTATTTTTTTTTACAAAAAAAGTAGACACTGGAACTGACTAGATTAAATTGCTTGCCCTTGGTCATTGCCCAAATTAGCAGCAGAACTATGTCTGAAACTCAGATCTTTTATTATCCATCCAAGCACATACCTATCACTAGCTTTCAGCACATAAGAATTGTCATTAATCATGTTTTACTTTACTGAGATAAAGCTTATAGTGCTGGATGTGTGGCACTCTGACACAGTTCAACATTTTGAAGAATAACCCCCCAAGAAGTATAGACTGAAAGCCACACTTACAGGTTTTAATATACTGTTCTATGATTGGAACACTATCCAGGGATTTTTTTGGCTGGGTGTGGTGGCTCACGCCTGTAATCCCAGCACTGTGGGAGGCTGAGGTGGGCAGATCGCCTGAGCTCACGAGTTCGAGATCAGCCCAAGCTATACCCCATATCTTAAAAAAAAAAAAAAGAAAGAAATACACACACACACATAGCCGGGCGTCCTGATTTTTATGCAAAATTTTTGCATCACTTTGTCTCATTTCATATTTTAATGAATCCCATTGCCTTCAAGTAGTAATCTTTCTATTCTCCACATTCAATTAGGTATAACTCAAGAATAGTTTTAGAATTGATGACATTTTATTGAATATTTTTCCTTGTATTTTTTCTTTGTCTTAGAAAGGTTGGCTATGATCACACGTGTGGCTCCTTCATATGCATTCTCTTAAGTAGAATAACATCCTTTGCACACTTTTATGCTTATAGAAATTATTTTACTTGTATAAAATAAAATGTTACCCTATACTCTGAGAATACTGGGGATTCAAAACTGCAAACACAGATGTACAGGCTGCAAATGTTCTCCCCTATGAGCATTCTTCAGTTTCAACGTAATTCATTGTAGGTTCCTTTAAAGATTATGCTTTTTCTGTATATACACTTCATATTTTTGCAAATTAAATCTTGCAGATCAAAACTAAAGTGTGTAACAAGATAGAAAAATATTCCTCATAATGATTGCAAATAACACATTGAAAATATTTATTGCAGATAATTTCATTTTTTATCTCAATGAAAACATTCATGTTAAATCTATAGAACGCCTTTAGGAGGCAGATGTATAGCAACAAGGAAGCTACTGAAGTTAGACCCAGAAAATCCAGGTAACCAGTTATTCCTTTTACTAAATGGATGATCTCCAATTTACTCTTCAATGTGCATAGGAGAGGTGTCCTGCCAACTTTTATAGGATTAACTAGACCTCATCTATTCATAAACCTCTTGTGAACTAACTAATATACATGCTTTTTTTGCTTTTTGTTTTGTATCATTATTAAGAACAATAATATTCTTTTCAATGAAATCATTACCTAAAGATTGTTATTTTTATTGAGTTGATACTAAATTTATTTCCTGTGGTTTCTCTTCAGATCGTATAAATCTTTCACCTTTTACTAAATTTATTTCCAATGTATACTCCAGATCTGGTTTCTTTTTCATCTGCCTAGCCTCAGAATGGCTATTTTGTTCTAACCCGTTTCCTATAACATTACCACACTATCAGTACTGTACCTGTTATGTTACTGTCTTTGTCCTAGTACCAACATACCCTAGAGTCACATTTGCTGTCTACTAACAGTCGCCTTACACTGCTTAGGAAGAATTTTGTGTGCTTCTATTTTAACTTTATTGATTTTTTTTTGGGGGGGGTGTCATTTTTAAAATTACTTAGCAGATTTAAAAAAAATTACTTAAAAATAATCATAATTTGGGGGGGAGGGAGAGGAGAGGGAAACAAAAAAAAATCATAATTTTCTAACAAATGTATTCAATGTAACCTAATTCTTTGTACCCTCAATGAATCCCAAACAATAACAAAGTGACATAAAAAATAGTAAATTTAATAGAAGACACAAAAATAATAGAGGTGTCCCATGTACCCTTCATCCAGTTTCCCCTAATGGTAACAATCTAACATAACTGTAGAACAGTATTAAAAAGAGAAAATTGTCATCAGTAAAATCCCCAGAATCCAGATTTTATCAGTTTTATAATATAGACCCTTAGATATTTGGCATGCATACTTATATGTTAATTTACCAAATACGTAGATGTGTAATTACCACCAGTATTAAGATACAGTACTATTTCATTGACAAAAATTTCCCTCATGATACATCTTCATAATTACAGCCATTCTTCTCCCCATTCCATCCCTGCCCCCTAACCCTCACTAATCTGTTTTTCTTTATAGTTGCATCATTTCAAGTATATTATGTAAATGAAATCATACAGTATAACCTGTTTAGATTCACATTTTTTCCCTTGATAGAATTTCCATGAGATCCATCCAAGTTTTTTGAGTGTATTAATAGTTCATTCATTTTATTACTGAGTAATATTCCATATGAAATCAGCACATTATACCCCATAAATGCATTAATGTATACATGATCTATGTATTTATGATCTAATAAAAAAAAAGAAAGATATTTGGGTTATTTCCAATTTTAGGTCACCACAAATAAAACTGCGATGAGTACTCACGTGCACATTTTCGTGAGGATACAAATATCCATTTATTTGGGAACTATCACTATGTTTTCCTCTATATGTTTTATGGTTATAGGTTCCACATTTAAATCCTTGATTCATTTCAATTAACATGTGTATAAAAAGTGAGTTTTAGATTGCCTTTTGACCTATAGCTATCCCCTGAGCCAGCAAGACTAGTGTCCTCAACAAATTCTTCTTCCTTTGAGTAGCTTTTGTGCTGTGTTTAAAAATAAGTTAAAAATAAATATGAGTCTATTTGTATTTTCTTTAATCTGTGCTATTAAACTATATATCAATTCTTCTATTAGTACTACATTTTCTGATTACTACAGCAATATAGTAAGATGTAAAATTGGCCAGAGATTTACCCTACTTCATTAACTTTATTTATCTTTTCCAAAACTGCTTGGAATATTTTACTTCTCTTGTCTTCACGCACTTGTTTAAGAGTAAGTTTTTAAAATATCTACAAAATGCATTATTGAGATTTTGATAGGAATTGAGTTAAAACTAGTTTGGGGAAAACTGACATCTATACTGTGATGATTTTCCAAGACATAAAAGAAAATAGTCTTTTCATTTTTTCATGTCTTTTTTTCTTCATTAGTATTTTATAATTTTTAATGTACAAATAATGCATATGTTTTGTTAGCTATAACACCTATTTTATTTTTTGAGTGATTATAGATGATGTTGCTCTTAAACTTGTTATCTGCGTGTTTATTGCTAGTATGTGGAAACGTAATCGATTCTTGTATATTGATCTTATTTCATATGATCTTGCTGAATCATTATTGGTTCTAAGAGATTTTGAGGGAACTACAATATCATCGGAAACAGACCAAGTTTTATAACTTCTTTTCTAATTTGAATGCCTTTTATTACCTTTTAATCAACCGGCTAGGAGTTCTAGTGCTATGTTCTAGAGGGATGAGAGCTGATACCCTGGCTTTACATCTCATTGGGAAGGGCGGTGGCTTTCAGTCTTTTGTTATTAACAATGATGTTAGATATATTATTGTTTTTCTTTTTAAACTTCACTTTCAAATATTGACTCATGATTTACTGCGGGCATCTGTTTTATAACATGCAAATGTTAAGAATACTTGTTCTCAAGTATCAAATGTGAGGATGATGGAAAGTCACCCACCTCATGACAAAACTTATAGTTTTATTTGCTTCCAGATACATGGTGGTTCCCTGGTTTCAAATGAGACACCACACAGTAGAGCGGTTAAGAGTTTTGACCACAGAGTCAATCTGTCTGTGTTTATCTTGCAGCTCATATCACCCAGTTTTACCTCTCAGAGGGATTAAAAAATTATTTTTTGATTCTGGGAAAGTTTGCGACAGTTACCCTTGCTGGAGTATTACTGCATGACAAACTTTGGGATGTATTATAACTGACGTAATTTGGGTCGGTTGTCTAAACTTGAAGGATAGAAGAGTGAAAAATATAACTCTTTACACTGAAGAAAGAAATTTATTCAGAATTTCCTCTAGTAGGAAGAATGAAAATCTCTATTCCTTCAAAAATCTCCCAAGTACAGAATTATAGCAGAGTATGCTTATACATGTGTGTGCTTATGTATGGGGAGAGAGAGAAAAATTCCTTAAAATTCATTGAATCTATGCTTTTATTGAAGATTCAGTAGGGTTTTTAAATATTTTCTTGTCATTTGCATATGTTCATCTTAAGTGTACAGAGATATGCATGGTTTAGATAAACAACCCACAAATGGATTAATAAATTGTGGTACATGTATACCGTGGAATATTATGCAGCCTTAAAGAAAGATGGAGACCTTAACTCTTTCATGTTTACATGGATGGAGCTGGAACATATTCTTCTTCTTAGCAAAGTATGGAAGAAAAAGTATCCAATGTACTCAGCCCTACTATGAAAGCTATAACCCAACTATAGCACAAGAATATGGGGAAAGGGGCAAGGGAGAGGAGGGGAGGGGAGAGGATGGGTGGAGGGAGGGTAATTGGTGGGGCCACACCTACGGTGCATCTTAGAAGGGTACAGGCAAAACTTACTAAATACAGAATACTAATGTCTTTATACAATAACTAAGAAAATGCCATGAAACAGTTTGATGAAAATATTTCAGATTGTATATGAAACCAGCACATTGTACCCCTTAATTGCACTAATGTACTCAGCTATAATTCAATAATAAAAAAAGATTTTCTAATTTATTTATATATTAAATGTGGTTATGGTTTTAGCATCTCTTTTCCTCAAAAAAAAAAAAATACTGCTACAGTAGTAAAATGTCTTGCAAAAATATATTATGTTTTTTCTTTCTCTCTTTCCTTCTCTCTTTGTAGTTTTAGGATGTAATTTTAAAAGTCTCATTTATTTATGTTCATGAGTAAAGTTGTTAACTAAGAATCGGGATACAATATTTGATTTGTGATAATGATTTGTATCAATAATTTGATTTGTGATAATCAAAATATCTTCTGGATAACGTAATTACCTTTTGTGAATTATGGGCTATTTCTCTGGCTAGAGGTTGACATTGAAAGGCACAAGGTCTGAAGACTTTTCTCAAGGCTCTCAGATTCTAAAATGCACGTGAAATGTTTTCCTTGAGGCAAAAATTTGGTGAACACAAATGGAATTAAATAATGCTTGTCATAGTACCATAAATATGTGGAAATGTAGCAGAAAATATGATTTGCTTATTATAGACATTCTAATACTACATGTAATTGCTGCGTGGCATATTCTAGAAGGCATTTTTAGAAATCAGAAAAAAATTTTGTGGTCATTTTGTCTCTCCCACTAACAACAGAGTAAGAAGATTTGCAGAAGACCGTGCCCTGCCCCCCTCACCAGAAAATAATTGTACACCCTTGGAAAAGAAAATTAATTTTCTGGATCTAGTTATGTTAAAAACTTTGAAAAGTTGAACCATACAGTCTATTGTTTGATTCTCTTCAACTGGACCATGAATTAAACTTTGTTTAATGACAATGTTTTTCTGCCATATTTAATAAATCTGGAAAACATCTATAGAGTATCTGGAATGTCACAAATCCTTTGATTTTATGACTAAATTTCTACGTTTCACATCAGTTGGATATTTAGGACAAGTCATGATAATGACGCTTTAAATATCTAAAACTGAAAAGGGACATCTTTTCTATATTTAAAAGATACGTTCACCAAAGAAACTTATCAGAACTATAAAGTTAAGTGTAAACAAATTCAATTCAGAGGCGATATCTTTTCTTCCTGATTGCTAATATTGTATGCTCCATAACAACACTCAGTGAAGAATGTTTTCAGACATTTATTTTATAAACGTTGTGCTAAAATGTATGTAGATTACAAATACATCCTCAACAAACCTGCTGCAGTCTCCATGGGGTGCCTCGTATTCTGGGTCTTTGCTTTCTAGAAACATGGTCAGAATGCTCTTTGCGACTCCACCAATGTTGGGTGGGCCCGTGAGATGAGCGCGTGTCAATACCTGGTGAGTGGAAGTGACATCTTTCATTTCTGGACTGAAGCCTGTATTTGTGGGAGCCCTTTCCCTCTGCTCCAGGGAATTATAGCTTTTGATACAGCGATTTCTCCATCAGGATATGTCACAGAGTGAGATGATGTCAGGGAAGCCTCAGCCACCTTAAGCCAGATGCCTGAGTAAGAATCAAAAGTTCTTTCCGTTTAGGAACCTTTCTTTATGTAAGCCGCTAAGGTTTATCCATCGTTTATTACTTACTGCAGCCGAACCTAGACTGGTATTAACTCTCCCACTTTAAAGACGAAAATAAACTACACAACTCGTAATAGGAAGAACTGAGACATAAACTCAGGCCTGCTGCCAAAATGCATGTTTTTCCCTACAACCTACTGTGTCATTTTGGATGCCACATCTTTTTGCACAACTCTTGGACTTTTAGTCAGTATGTTTCAGAGCCCTTGCGACTACCTCAGGTGTGTGGCTATTGAACAGTAAGTGCATTTCTCTCAGAGTGCATTAAATGCATTATTTATCTAAGGCTCAAATTCATAATTCTGCTACTGTTATGATTTTTGCAGAAGGAGAGCATTGGATATTATGCAGAACAACATTTCATGGTTTTGATGTGGCATAACTTCCAGCTGCTAACCATATGAAGGAGCCACATAAACAACTGCAAATACACAATACAGGGTTTTATTTTAAAATGTGAGTCCTGAGAACATTCTCCCACTTGTGCAAACTCTTGAATTTTTCTTTAATTTGGAATAAATGTTGACATCAAGAGCTTAGTTATAGCGTATGATCCCTACATTTTTGTTCATAATAACATTTTCATGATGGAAAGATATTCATTGCTCTTTTTATTTATTTTCTACTAGAATCAGAAGTTGAAAGAAAAAGTAGATATTTTCTGTGTTACATCAGTCAACTTAGTTTATACATTGTCTTTATTCATTTCGCACTAAAATACTACAGTACTCAATGGATATTAGATGTCACTTAGAATAAATAATGATGCAATTTTTGTGATATTTTATAAAATAAAAATTGAGGTTTACTCTCATAGCTCTCACATAGATCAAGTACCTAGTTTTGTATTATACCTATAGCTATGGGTTTCACTAATCTATGATGTATTTTGATTTTAAGCAAAATTATTGACTTTATTTGCACAAGAGCCAATAAAAGGTCATTAAGTATATGTCAATTTAAAATCTAGAGACAAGAGAGTTAATTTTTAGTTAATTCTCAGAGGTAAACTAGGTGAAGCCCCAAAATGTGTGCACCCTTATAATATACTAAAATTTAAAAAAGGAAAAGAAATGAGCCTTATCTACATAGGAATCTTATAAAATGTAGTATAAAAAAAGTTACAGAATCCATACTCTCTGAGGTGATTTAAATCAACTTGAAACACAAGTAAGCTATGCTATGTATTGTTTGGAAAATGTATGTGTGTTAAAAATATAAAGAAAGGTCTGAGTATGAAAACAATTCAAAATAGTGTTTTCAACTGGTCCAAAGTCTAGGACCTAGGTGACCTTGACCTTCCTCTGCCCCACATTCTCTTCCCACAGACGTTTGTAATGGTTGCTGCCTCATCTCCTTCATGGACTCACTCGATTGTCACCTTCTTACAACTAATCCTTTAAAATTTCTGTGTGTGTGAAGTTTGTATAATTTTAAAAATCTCCTCCTTTCATTTATTTATTGGTCATCTCCCAGAATTTCTAGGATGTAAGCGGTCTTAGGACCCGGGATCTCCTTGCCTGTCATCTTTTTATTTTTCTCTGTATTGTCAACGTAATGTCAGTACCGGACACACAGTAGCCTTCATTTTGAATGAATGATTGCCAACATTTCTGGTAGGGGGATAGGCATTAACTTTACACAAATATTTCAAAAGGAAAAAAAGGAAATATGTGCTAAAAAGAGAACTACATGAAACCCTTAAAATCCATTGAGAGTTGTGATGATTTCAGGGAAAGGCCCTATGGCAAAGGTAACAGTACCTGAAAGCCCCCAGCACACAGGTGATGTGAACACTTGTGGGAAAAAGAAAGATTCTAAAGTTCCTTTTAAACAACCCCGTACTCTAAGCAAAGATACTGCAGGGGGCATTTTGAAAGTTTCTTTAGCTTTATGACTTTACTTACCATCCAGGTATATGTGAAGAATGTGGGCCAAGTACAAGCTTTTTTCCTTCTACAAATAGATTATTTTCTTCACTGCAAAGTGAAATAATTTATTTAATGAGAGTATTTTTTTGTTTGCATTTATTGTCACAAGAAGAATCATAGTCGGTCCTCCTTCTAATATCTATATAAACCAAAAGTGTAAGTTTTGTTGATTTTAAGTATGTACTAGTTTTGTTTCCTGGAATATTGACACAGACTAATCAAAAGGACAAATTTTTAAAAAAATATATGCGCTGAAGTGAATAGGAATGGAGACTTTAATTTTCCTTGTTGATCTTTTCTTAATACTAAAGTATTATTTTCTTTCTTTCTTTTTTTTTTTTTTTTTTTTTGCGGTTTTTGGCCGGGGCTGGGTTTGAACCTGCCACCCCCGGTATATGGGCCAGTGCCCTACTCTTTTGAGCCACAGGCGCTGCCCTAAAATATTATTTTCTTGAACATACTAAATAGATGTAGAATGTAATCCCCCTGAGGGTCGAAATTCGGTCTGTTTTGTCCACTGGCCCTATTTGGAAGTGTTGATGCTGTGGCTGCTGCATAACGGGATCTAACCCACAAATATTTGTTTCTTACTCAGGTTCCCTGAGGGCAGTGGGCCGTCTACGGCTCTGTGGGATGCTCCTGGTTCTGCTGGGCTGTCTGTATTTTCTCAGGTCAGATGAGGAGATACAGGAAGGAGCAGCCATTCTCAGGGAAGTCTTTTTTGGTAAAAATAGAGGGCAGGGCCAGTGTGTTTAGTAAAGCATTTAAAGCTTCTGCTTGGGTGAGGCACATAGCAGAAGCTTTAAATGACAAAATAAGTCACGTGGAATGCAGAGCTGCCTTCCCCCCTCACAGATACACAGCAGGTCAGAGCAGGACAATTTCCCTGTAGAGAGGGAGTGGGTAACGGGAGATGGTGAGACAATCCATCACCAGTATAACCACGCTACTGAGAGATGTCTGCCACGCAAATGTACGTGGAGGGGGGATTATCAGAATTGGTCAAGATTAGGACATGCATGTTGTATATGTATAAATATAGTTTCTGAATTAGAAAAAAATCAAACCTTGCTGCTCATCTACCAGAGGGGTCTTCAGATTTGAGTATGAAACCTCCTGGGATGTGTGAAAACTTTTCAGTGAGTATAGTGGACTCCACTAGTATCAAGGGACGTGATAGTCAAATCCTTATCACATGATCCTCCCCTACTATCGTTCTTTCCACTGACGTAGTTTTAGTCTGCTAACTCTCTTTTCTCGATTCTCTTTTCACAATTGTCCACCTATCAAACTGTAAAAGCATATTCTCTACCTATGAAGAATATTTTCAGCTCAAGCTCTCAAAATCTCCAGGGCACCAAAGAAAGAGTTGTGTTTCTCAGTGAGAGCAAGTCTAAGGGAGCTGCATGGAGCCTCTGTATAATATCCATTCTGGGCAAAGTTCCATGCCATTGCCTCTTTTTGTTTCATTTTGCCTCTTAACTACCTAGTTCAGGATTATAATTCATACAGGGATTAAGGAAATGCCAGGAAGGCTATGCTAAATAGTTTGATGAAAATATTTCAGATTGTACATGAAGTCAGCACATTGTACCCCTTGATTTCACTAATGTACACAGCTATGATTTAATAAAAATTAAAAAAAATTGAGAAAGTTTTTGTTTGCATATGTGTATTTGAATTAAAATAATATATATGCAGATTTGAATTAAAAATAAACTCTGGCATATCTGACACAAAGCAAAATTTATTTGGGTCCTTGATTTGACCATTGACTTCAACTGGATTATAGGTTAGACATTTTTCATGAATTGAATGAGTTTAATATGTTGCTCTAAAGATACAGCAAAATACAATGAAAACACTAAAGTTTGTAAGATGCAATGTACAGGAAAACATATTCTACACCACGATTTAAATAAGTTTTTATATCAAATTTAAAATTAATGAATATTTTGAAATTCTTTTATTTGGTACACAAGCAAAATTGTTCAATCTGGACTATGAGGACAGGGGAAAAGTGAGCTGCCAGTGTAACATGTAGATATTGAAGACGTATTTTGTCTAATTGATGATTGTAAATGTCACAACATATTGTAACATATAAAATATATTGCATATGTGTGTATACCTCTATATGTATATAGATTGCAAAAGGCTGTGAATTTCTAGTAAACTTCTAAAATCTCCTCACCCACAGCCAAACGTGTAGGTTTTGCAATTGATACCTTTCAAGGTTTTATTTTGACGAGCTGTTATAAGTGAAGGTCTCTTAGCGACTGCAAAATAAGCCCAAGAAATGCAACATAATGATAAGGATTTGAACGGCATAATGGTTATTCTTTTGCTGCTAAATTAGGGAGTCCCTAGTCATTCCTAGAGTCTGCATTCACACATGGGGAACCACAATTGAGGAGAATGGAAGGGTTTGTTTTGAGGGTGTAGAATAAATCATTTCAAGGCTGTAATGATTGAATTGCTGGGTTCAGTATCACCTGTTTCAGTTATCAGAGCAGCTGAGGTGAAGGCACGGTCGAACACAATCAGCCTTCTGCAAATGAGATATATATGAAAGAAATGCTGGGTGTAAAGAAGTCTGAACTCTTTGTTATAAAGTTGATTGGCTTAGGCTAGTTGAACTCCTTTTTAAGTTACACAATAGCTTTTTTGTTGCAAAAGTTATATTTTCCTGTAACCACTATGTACTAAAATAAAATCTTAAGGCTCCCCTCCCCATAAGTGGCTGACTGGACCCCCTCTTGGCCAAGGTATCCCTAAAACTGAGTTGCTAGCCAGGAGAAAGGAGATCAGGCCTGTCTCATCCTGCCCCTCCCCTGCTTAGAGACTGACTCACTAACAGGCCTAGGGCTATACAGGACCTACCTGCAGGTCCTCAATATACATAACAAACCACTTGGATCTGTTAGGAACTTTGTCTCTAATTAACAGACTCTTTAACCTAAGCATTCCTTTTCACCTTTGGGGGCCTAAGCAACGTACGTTTTCCAAGTATTGATTTATGACCTCACCTGTAATTCCTGTCTCCTTAAAATCTATATATAAACCAAAGTGTAACCCTACCACTGTGAGTCCACTTGCTCAAGGCTTCTTGGGTCTGGCTCTGGGTTATGGTCTTCAAATTTGGCTCATAATAAACCTCTTTAAATTATTTTCCTGCATGTAGCTTCTTTTCCATGGACACTACCTTCCAGTGGAGAGCTAGGCTCCTTTCCTACATTTTAAAATGCAAACTGGGAAGTTATGTTATTACTTCGGTATACATTAGTTAGAACTCTAATTCTGATGATGTTCTGGTAATATAATGACTTATCTACAGAATTTTAATATTTACAGATAAAGGGAAGTTCTTGGTTAATATTCTACACGGCTAGATATTCAGATGAGTTCCAAGTGGTTGTTGTGAAAAATGAGTACAGTTGATAATATTTCATTTCATTTTGAACAAAACCTAGAAAAACTAAAACTTCATAACAAAAGATCATCATATACTTTTTAAGTGATAGGAAAGGATTTGGGGACCCTACTAGCAGTAAAGACAAGAGAGTAAAGTCCTCCTTCCAGTACTGCTAAAAGTAACTCTCATTTGGTTGGAAATTTGACTTCATCTCATCTTCCTGTGTGTTTTTCTCTTTCTATTTAGTCAAGTATGCCATTTAAAGAAAAATACCAAGTGTACAATTATTCTGAATGTAAAATTGAACTTGATAGTTAAATATATTAAGTGTACGTTCTACGTCAAAATAATTCCATGAGCTGTTGACCCATATAGTGGGGAAATGAGTGTGTTTTATGGTGTTTTCCCCTTACTTTGTCCTGACTATAGGATTAAGCTTTTCAAAATGATTCCCCTCTTTTCAAATTAGCATGTTAACTAATAAGATATTAGATCAAAAGGCATATTACTTTCATAGCAAGGATTTTTTAAATGTATCTTATTTTTATGAAATTGTAATTAAGCTAACTGATCATTCTGAAAGCAAATATACAGAAAAAAATGACTATATGTACTTGCTATTCTTTACTTGACATTTCCCTATGCCTAGGTTGTCTCAAAAGCCACTTGTAATGTCTCCATACATAGGGAAAATGGAAAATTATAGTTCCAGGTACTTTTTTTAATCATTCACTTATTTATTTATTTATAAGAGGAAGGGTTTTATTTCAGCTGGTGGAGCTTGTGGCATAGAAGAATTCGAAATGGCCACACTCCCCGATAGCTTGGTCTTTCCCTTTTTATTTCCAGTCAAAAAGTTCCAACCCACATGTACTTTTCTCATTGGTCAGTTTAAATCAAAAAGGAGATTCTGTTCCACCCCCCACAGAACTACAGGATTTCATAGAAGTGAAAATTTCCAAGTTCCAGGAAGGTAAGTCTACAAATTCCCAAGAGCTGAGTCACGCTGGAGAGGACCTGCAGGTGTGTCCTTCTGGTCTCCTTGAGAAGACCTGCTCTCCCGGACCTCACCCTTCTCGGGTAGCCTCTCTCATTTCCCCCCTTTAGAGACTCCATATATATTTTAATTTGGGGTCTCAATATCAGTTTGCTTCTGCAGGAGCTTGTATTAATCTCTTTTCACATTCAACTTTACATTAATTTTCTGTGAAATCTAAGGCACAGAAATATTTCTGATGTGTCCTACAATTTCTTTCCCAGTTCCTTCTTCTTTAGCACCCTGGCATGGTGCTACAGGCCGTGAACTTCAGAGTCATCTGGCTGGGCTTTCCTTTTTCCCTGGTCTGGACCAGTACTCAGATTTCGGGGACTGTAACTCCTCTTGGGTTCTCTACCCAGGCCTTCATTGTACCAAGGTGGTGGGCTAATATACACACGAGTGTTGACTGTTCCCTGCATCACACATAGAGTACTGTATCTGATTAGGAGCACAAGCTCCCCTCTGGGTGCCTTTGCACTCACAGAAGCTGTAAAGGACTCACCCTTTGTCCTGTCTCAGTTGTGTGGGTATGGAGCATAAGTCCTTGGAAGCACATCATCATGTTAACCACTTTAATGGCAACATAGTATTCAATTTTGTTAATAACGTACTGTTATTTAACAGTTAATAAGGTACACAGTTTACATCCCTCCTCCCCTTTTCCCAAAGTCCAAAGTCCAATTAAGACAAGTCCCTCGAGGAGTTTCCTCAGGCTTCAGCCACATCAACCGGTCAGCTCCCAGTATGTGGCTGGAGCAGGGCATGTTGACCCTCTTAAAGTTACCTTTGCTTCCCATGGGCGGTGAAGCTCTCTTCAGCTGGCTGTGAGGCATCCAGGCAAGGATCCCTTCCACCTTCACTGCTGTGCATGTGGTCAGGATGATGGTGTAAAGTCCTTTCTACCTTGGTTTGAGGGAGACAGAGTTCTGATCCTCGATCTAGACTTGATCCGTTTGATCAATAGTTCTCAACAGTTCGAATGCCATGGTCCTTTAATACAGTTCCTCTGGGTCACGACCCGCAGGCTAAGATCCACTGCCCTTGACCTTGCAGAGGGAAAGGATGTACAGACACAAAAGACTAAACAGAACATGGTTAGTTACCCAAGTGGAGATCTTTCTTGTTATTCTTCTAGGGCTTCTGTCTGTTCAATTCAGTATCCCCCCACCCCCTTAGTAACTTCATACAATGGTTTGGCAGTCTGCATGTTTCACCCAGTCTTTCACAGAAATTCTCAGAACTTTCATCTGGCTTCTGCATGACCTCAGCCACCTTGCATACATTTGTGGATTTCTGGCTCCCTTACACTGACAGGGACGAAGTCAAGGTTGGGTTCAGTGTAAGAGAATGAAACCATTTAGCAGTTACCTACAAACATTTACAAGTTGTAGATTTCGAGGTTAAAGTTTACACAATGAGAACATTAGTTTTCATACTTACAGACTTAGCACATTTCTTAAGATAATACATAGTTTAAGAGTCCCTACAGAAATGATCCAAAGTTCTACACAATTTGAGTGAATATTCCTGAACATCAGTAGGGTGTGGGGCCACATATGAGGCTGTGTTACAGTTGCACCATTTACTGGAAATTCTCATTCAGGTTCTAATTTTTCCTGAGGTGTCTATATAGACAAAGCAGATAAGGTTTAATACTGCACAAATTTTTCCAGTGTAGCTAACAGGCAACCTTTGTTGAGCCTTAAAGCTTCAGAGCAAATATAACTACTTTTTGGCAAGTTTCTTAATTCCATTTAATAGATCATTTTAGTAAAATAGTTATGTCTCCTTTTATGACCTGACATTGCAGACAAGGCTGGAATCTAATACAGGTGGGCCACAGTTATTTTTTCTTTTGAACCATTTCTTTCTTTTTACTAAAGACAAATTATAGCAGAACTAACTCAGTTGCCAAAATAAACTGTACCTTCAGTATACTGGGCCTGATTATTTATATAAAGTGCAGCAAGAATAATTATTAGTCATATAGGCTTTTCTTCCATTTAAAATTGGCTTTGCTGGAACATTTTATAAGGAATCTGAGGTTAGGCTTAAAAGCCATCCACAAGCCCAGGTTTCACCTGTGCCATTATATACCTGTATGCATTGGGTAAATTCCTCTTCTCTTGAAGTCCCCAAGCAGATTCTGATTTCCAGACCTGTCAGAAAGTGACCTTTGTTACTTACCACAGACCAGGAAATATTACTGATTGCTATCTGGTCAGTTTTTCCAAAGGGCTTTTTAATTGGCCTTATAAAGTCAACCTTAATTCCTTAATGCAATCTGAACACCTCTGAAAATGTCATTCCAGTCAATGCTTTGGTAAAATAACCAGTGCCTTCCTTCATCATGTCCTATAGAACTAAACAGATTCTTATTGAACTTATGCAAATAACTGTATTGTCAGAAATTAAGAACACTTAAAAATGGCTTTCAAATTACTGATAAATTGGGTGGCGCCTGTAGCTCAAAGGAGTAGGGCGCCAGTCCCATATGCTGGAGGTGGTGGGTTCAAACCTAGCCCTGGCCAAAAACTGCAAAAAAAAAAATAAAAATAAAAATAAAAAAATTACTGATAAATCAAGGAGAGAGAAAAAAATGAATGTTTCAAATTCTGCCTATAAGTACATACATTGCTGAAAAGCTACAAATAGCTCAAAAGATAGAAAATAGCTTTCTTGACTTCTGGGAAACAGAACACAAAGAATTAGCAATGTTTCAAACAAAAAGCCATAACAAACCAGCCCAGTTTCATGTAACTGATTTCTGTTCTGTTTGAAGTTAGGTTAGCAATGCTCGTGACCTTGTTAGCTTTCTAATTAAAGTTCTATAAATTTGCTTTTAGTCCAAGGTATTTAATTCCTAAAGACATCAGACATTTGAATTTGAGAGAATTCATCCACCTCTTCTAATACTTCTTTTATTTTTTTTGTAGAGACAGTCTCACTTTGTCACCCTCTGTAAAGTGCTGTGGCGTCACACAGCTCACAGCAACCTCCAACTCCTGGGGTTAGGCCGTTCTCTTGCCTCAGCCTCCCGAGTAGCTGGGACTACAGGCGCCCACCACAACCCCCGGCTAGTTTTCTGTTTTATAGTTCAGCCGAGGCCGGGTTTGAATCTGCCACCTTCGGTATATGGGGCTGGCCCCCTACTTGATGAACCACAGGCGCTGCCCCTAATACTTCTTTTGAAGGACACAGTTTGAATTCAGCCAGTTTAAAAAAAAAAAAAAAAAAACACTTTTTGATATGAATTAAAATTATTACTGACAATATATACTCAGACAGACCAATATTCTATAATATTGGAACATACATATAAATATAACTCACACAAAATTAGTCACCATTTCATATTTGACAATGTTTCCTATACATTTTTAATATACCAAATAAGCCTAATATGTCTTTTTTCAGACTTTCAATAGTCTTGATATATCAAAAAGACCAAATTTAGAGTTTTGAAGGCTTGTCAATTATTAAAGGCTTAAAACATTTGTTTAAACAAAAGCACAAGCTAAAAAATTCTAAAGGAAATACATAGTCAACTCTTTCATATGTAAATTCCTTCACAAATTCCCTTTTATGAGCTTCATTTAACCTGCACAGACAACCCACATTCTAAAACTTTTGAATTTCCCTGTCTATCACTTTCTTAAATAACCATTCTGTTTCAGGACAAAATTTACCACGCAAGATCCTTTCCTTACAGAATGCCATTTTCCTTTCTGTATAATTTCTCTTGGTCTCAAATAACAACTTTTTATAACACAGGATCATAGTTTTCTATGAAGTTAATTGTTCACTTGGCTAAACTCATAATTGGAAGGTTTAAAATACAAAAATCTTATTCTTTGACAAAGACTCAGTTTCCCAAATAATTTAAATAATCAAATTATTACATTTTGCAAGTGAGAGACATTTTATGAATATAACATTGGGCTAGAGAAGGAACCCCCATTTTTCAGGCGTAGGTGAGCTCAGAAATCAGACTCCCATCTCTAGGTGCAAACACGCTGCAGGCCACACCCTCTGAGCCCTAGCAAGGTCATGAACAAAGCAGCCTGAAATGTTTTTGGATGGCTCCATCCTGAGGAGGGAGTACACACCCTAATCCTCAACAAAATCTCATTTTATCACTGATCTGTAGCCCATGGGCTCAATTTTCAAATCCCCAAGACCAAGGACTCACTGAAGAAATTCCAGTAACAAAGCCATAACACAGTCATCCTTTTGATGCCTTTTCATTTTTCCCCTAAGTCTCACATGGCCATGTGACCACCAAGGTCTAGACCTATGTCTAAGACAGAAAGCAGAAAATCTGGAACTTCCAGTTTCTCTCAGAATAGCCAGGGGGCAAAGTTGGAGCAGGGAAGAAGGGGCCACTCACACAATCGTTTCACCCTGTGGAAGGTACATTTATTTACGAAAATATTCATTGCAAAATTTTACAAAACATTACCAAAAATTCTCTACATGTTGGCCATCTGTTTGTAAAAATTTTGTAATGAATGTACTAAAACTTTTGTAAGTTGACCACCTAAAGGGCTATAACAAACTGATCAAAATATGGCGGTAGTCAATAAAAGGAACTAGGCCCAGGGTATGGTCTATGAAAATTAGGTCAACTTGAAGAGGTGGTCAATGTAGGAAAGTATTCAACTAAGGAGATTCTATTGTAAATAAAGGCATATTGAGCTACAATTTACCATCTTCTCTATGCATGTTCTCTATGTACGGAGACTTTCGGGGCACCCTGTATTCTGAGTCCCAGTAGGCTGATGATAATGGTCATTATTACTCAGCCCCTTTTCACTTTGGCTTCCAATTAGATTTGGTTAATTTAACCACATTTAGCCTGGACACTATGGACATTTTAGGTTGGACAGTCCTTTAATGGGAGGGAGGGTGTCCTGTGTGTTGTAGAATGTTTATCAACACGTCTGCCTTCTACCTACCGGATGCCAATAGCACCTGCTCCCCCAATTGTGACAATCAGAAACGTCTTCAGATATTGCCAATGTGTAACCATTGTGAACTGCTGGGATAAGGAAAGTGAAGCAATAGGAAATGCAAGCAAAAGCTAAGAAATAATAACATGTGCAATGGATATAGTGTAAATAAATTATACTTTTTAAACACATAGCTTAAAATTATTATAGAAATGCTAATTTCAAATAACTAGAAAAGAATAATTAACTACAGAAGAAAAGACAGATCTTTAAGGTGATACATATCCCACTTACACTATTTTGAAAGTACCTACCTACTAAGATTACTGATATATGTAATGAAGTTTTCAGTGGAAATCTACTGGTTAGATGGCTCAGGGGAGCTTAAAAACAAATCATGAGTATCTGGACAATGTTACAAAATGAATTCTAGACCCTACACTTTATTAAACATAAAACTTCTATTACACTGCCATATACTATCTAGGTTCATATACGAACCTGTAAACGACTCCATGGATAGAATTAACTAGGGTTAAAGATGAAGATGGAAAAACATAGACTAGCTTAATCATTCATTTATTCACATATTTAACTTTTATTTAATGATATTTGCTAGATAACCAACACCATTCAAAATGCTGAGGCTATTCCAGTAAATAACATAATACTGCACTTTGTCCACATTCATAATGATTACATCGTGATGCACATAGATTGGCATAAATCTTCCTTTCACTTACACAATACTATTCCTGGAAAAAAAAAGAAAGATAATAATAAAAAGACCTCAGGTAAAAATGTTATATTAGAGTTTTTGATTTCATATTTGATTTTTATTTCTGATTTCAATTTGCTTTCATTGTTCTTTTGTGTTTTTGGACTGTACGAAGTTGTTATAGAAAACGCTAAAATAGAGAAAATGTGTTTTTACTACTAAGAATTGCCTTGGCTACACAAGTTTTTTCTAGTTCCATAAAAGTGAAGAACAATTTTGTACCAGTTCTTCAAAGTAATGATGTTGGTATTTGAATGGGGATTGCATTGAATCTATAGATTGCTTTGTGTAGAACAGACATTTTAACAATTTTGATTCTTCCCAGTCAAGAGCATGGTATGTTTTTCCATCTGTTAATGTCTTTTACTATTTCTTTTCTTAGGGTTTCTTAATTCTCTTTGTAGAGATCCTTCACCTCTTTTGTTAGGTATATTCCTGGGTATTTTCCTTCAAGCTATTGTAAAGGGAATTGTGTCCTTGATCTCCTTCTCAAGTTGGCTGTTACTGGAATATACATAGGCTCCTGATTTGTGGACATTGGCTTTACATCCTGAGATGTTACTGTCTTTCTTTATCACTTCCATGAGTCTTGTGGTTGAGTCTCTGGGGTTTTCTAAGTATAAGATCATATCATTGGCAAAGAGTGAGAGATTGATCTTCTCTTCACCCATTTGTGTACCCTTATTATTCTCCTCTTTTTTGAATTCATTGGCTAGAACTTCCAGAAGTATGTTGAATCATACTGGTGATAGAGGTGTTAGACCCAAACGGGGGTCTAACGTGGGATAAAGCCCCCAAGAAGAGTCACCACACTCAGGTCGATGCAAAAGCAAGAGGCAGGTTTATTTCAGACGCGTCAGGGTCCCTCAGCCGCTCGGGGGGGGGACCCCGGGTAG